>PVLD010004695.1:38323-67125 GCA_004027595.1 Dinomys branickii | reverse complement strand
CTAATAAAAAAATGACTGAGGAAATACAGAATTATAGAGAACATAGAAGGGAATTAGCTCTGGATGCTGTCCTACATAATGTTACCTTCACCTTTGTTACTCAGTTACACAGATGATGGCCCATTTGATCATTTTAATTTTTCTCCTCATTTCCGTTGCCCTACCACTCAATCAGTCATCTTCCCTGTGATAATAATTGTACTCCTGGGTTTATCTATATCCTTCGACTCTCGCCTTGGGAAGAGATATAGCTGCCTCAGACTATACTATAACAAACATGGGTGTATACAAACTGCCATGGTCGGAGGTGGGAAAGCACATATGCTCACAGCGGACTGCCTGGCTCCACCCTGTCGTCAGCCGCGGGCCCCACTGCAGATCATCCGTGGGGCCCACAGTGGAGCAGCCGCGGGGCCCACAGCGGATCATCCACAGGGCCCACAGGGGAGCATCCGCGGGTCCCACAGCAGAGCAGCCATGGGGCCCACTGCAGATCACCCGCGGGGCCCACTGTGGATCATCCGCGGGGCCCACAGCGGAGCAGCCGCGGGGCCCTCAGTGGAGCAGCCGCGGGGCACACGCCTCCATGGGGCACCCTCTGTGACCCTTTTGGCTCTGTCCCGGTTGCCTTGATGCCAGAGGCCCTTTCTTCTCCTCCCACCTCCTACTGATCTCCAGTATTACCATTCCCCACCCCTTACAGCTGGGTAGTGGGTCTCCGAAGCTGAAGCTGCGAATGCTGAAACGAGGGCGTGGGCCAAGGGTGTGCTTGGAGCAGCAACCTCCTCCCTATCTTGTCTCCCTCCAACTGCGCCATGTCAGATATGCGATCCCCTCCTCCAGAGGAGGTTCTGCTTAGACTTTCCGAGGGTTTCAGTTCCCATTTCAGATCCTTCTCGAGTTCAGGATATCCACCTCTTTCCTCTCTGTCCTTCACATGTTGCCACACTGCTATGTCTGAGTGGCATTCCTCTGGGAGGTTCTCTCTCTGCTGCCTACCTGGTCGCCATGAGTTCATACAAGGTTCATATATGCAAGCAGCATGGAGACACTCTTGTTGCTCATATTAGTAGTTTGGGGTGAGTCCTGAAGCCTGTGGACTCGTCCCATTGCTGTCAGGAACAGGTGGTGATTGTGCAGGCCACTGAGGCTCAAGGTGCTCACAGAGGGCATTCAGGGTGGGAGCTGAAGCCCAGTAACTCAGTTCATGCTTCCTGCTTGATGTTGGAGTGAAAAGTGCGTGGGGCCGTGTGGTCCACCTCCATCTGCAGCTCTCTCTTGCTGTTGTGCTCCAGTTCCCGTTTGTTCCTTGGCTGGATCCCTGGGAGTTGCTGTGGCTCTGATGTTGCTGCTGATACATTCCACCGCTCCCCACTGGCAGCAGCCCATACACTGGAGAGGCAGGAAGCCACAGCCTCGAGGCAGGGATAGAGCTGGGTGTGGTAGGATGTGTACTGGCTGCTCTGGCTCCACCTTGCCTCCCGGTGCTGATTAGGAAGGTTGCTGCAGAGTGGGGACTCCGCTTCAGTGGCTGTTGCAACCTCTCATCTAACCCATTTCTTTTTTTTTTTTTCTTCTTCTTTTTTTTTTGCGGTACTGGGGATCGAACTCCTGACCCTGCGCTTGCTAGGCAAGCGCTTATTCCACTGAGCTATATCCCCAGCCCCTCCTCTCCAGTTCTGGACCAGCTCTTGGAACTCCGCTCTACCCCGGCCGAGTCGGGAGGCTTCCATGAGCGTGGGTCTCCGAAGCTGATGCTGCGATTGCTGGAACGAGGGCTTGGGCCAAGAGTGTGTTTGAAGCAGTGGCTTCCTCTTTCTCCGTCTCTTCTCCCTCTGACTGTGCCGCGGCGGCCCTCCGATCCTTTCCTCCAGGAGAGGTTCTGCTTGGTCTTTCCTAGGGCTTCAGTTCCCATTTCAGACCCTTCTTGGGTTCAGGGTACACACCTCTCTCCTTTCTGTCTTCATATTGCTATATTTCATTGTCTGGGTGGTAATCCTCTGGGAGGTTCTCTCTCTGCTGCCTAGCGGGTCGCCATCTTCCCGGAAGTCCCCGATAATTTCTTATCTGGTTCTCTGGATGTCAAACCTGAAACTGATAAGGCAAATTTTAACTCGACATATTTTAACAAACTACATTCCAAATAAAGTCATTGTCTTTCTGTGTTACATGAACAAACTTGTAACCAAGGTGAAAAGATCTCTGGCTCATACAAAGGTCTCCCTAGCTAGGCCTGAAGAAAATGGAAAGGCAGTGACACATGGCAACTTAGATGAAGATTCGTACATGAGTTGAAGCTGATCCCAGAACACAGGTGCACCACTTCAGTCCTGAGGCAGGAGGGTCACAAAAGCAAGTTCAACTTTGCAAGCTTTGTCTCAAACTAAAGTAACAAGGGCTAGGCTTGTAGCTCTGTGTGAAGGCCCTGGCTTCGATCCTCAGTACTGAAAACAAAGTGAGGCTGCACACAACTCTAAGTGTGACACGCTGCCATTCAAAGGGATGCAGCCAGCGCTAGTCCTCAGATGTCCATTTATGGATATAATGATGAAAGAAATACGGCTGAAGGGTCGGGGATGTAGCTCAGGGGTAGAGTCCTTGCCTAGGATGTGCAAGGCCATTGGTTCAATCCCAAAACCATACACATACACACAGACACACACACACACACACACACAAAGGTTAAGTCCTTCTTAGGCTGAGAAAGTCTATGCCTTTTCTTCCTATAGGAAGATGATGCAACTGATCCATTTAGTAGGATGTATGTTTGGGGATATTTGAGGCAGTCTTTGTTTTGAAACCTTCCCTTGCTTGCCGGTGTATTTTCTCTGTGGATCTTTCCTGTGAACCAGCCAGCAGAAGCTGGGAGAGCTCAGTAGTGGGAAGTTTTATTTCCAGCCAAAGTTCCAGGTCCCAACTTTGGACTGCTTGGCTTGGTGTCAGAACAGAGCCAGACAATCAAATTAATTAAGGGTCTGAGGTGAAACCCAGGGCTGTGTTAGCCCCAAGCTACATAATCTGCTGTTTCATTTTACGGGACATAACCAAGAAGGTGGCATATCCTGCATATCCCGCCCTTCCCTGGGCTTCCTTTCTCCCCTTCCAAATCCTGTTGATAGTCTCTATCTCCCCCTCTGCTCCTTCCTCTGTGGTGGGGCTGATATTTCTGTGGTCAGAGTTCTTGGAAAGCCTGCATACTGGAGACCATGGAAAACAGGCTGGAGGTGGGGGCTATTCACTCCTTCATTAACCAGCACCTATCAAATACAACCATGTGGGCTTTACAGTCCTGGAAACCCCTTAGGCACAAAACCCATAGCCACTTGACATCAAATTAGTGGTACCATTGCCATCTATAAGGAATAATGGAGGGGCACTTGGACTGAACGGTGGAAAGAAGTTATCAAAGCTGCTCCTTTTGCCTGGTGTGGTGGTGGTCCGCACCTATAGTCCCAGAACTCAGGGAGCAGAGGCAGGAGGGTGGCTGAGGGTTCAAGGACAGCCTGGGCTGCATAGTGAGTTCAAGGCCAGCTGGATTACATAGCAAGACCCTGTCTTAGAAAAAAAAGGAATGCCTAGTACAATCACTCAGCAGCCACGATGTTGGACATTAGTTTTCTGCTTCCGGTTATAAGAATGCAAGGTTCACCTTGATCCCTAATGCCCACTCCTTATGTATGTAGAAGAACTACTGCGGAGGCCCTAGAATAAACAACACACACATGACTCTAATAAATATACGCTTGAATGCTATCCAATGTTAAAAGATGCCTGGTGGAGCGTTTGTTGAATATCTGCTATGGGCAGGTACCATTAGAGTTTTTGTTTTTGTTTTGGTCTTTTTGAGACAGGGTCTCACTATGCATTTCAGGCTGGCCTTGAGCTCACTTTGTAGCCCAGGTTGGTCTCAAACTTGCAACCACCCTCCTGCCTCAGCCTCCCGTGTGCTGGCATTATAGGTGTGCGCCACCACGGCTGGCTGACTGTGTTAGGTTTCTAGGAGGCCCTAGCAGACCTGCCCCTCCTCCTGCTGTACTACCAGAACTCATCTACTGTTACACCAGTCTCCCTGTGCCTCAAGCCAGCCAGGTGGAACTGTCCCCTTGGCCTGCACTTTGCTCCCCTAGATAGGCACATGGCTACTCTCACCTCCAACTGTGCTCAACTGGAATCCCAGTGAAACCTATCCTGACCATGCCTTGAAACGCTAGTCCTTCCCGCCTCTCCCTTTACCCTTTGCCCTATTTTAGTATCTTTTCCCTACTGCACATATAGTCTAATAACACTGGAGACAAGGTCTTACTAAATCACCCAGTTTGGGCTTAAATTTGTGATCCTCTTGGTGGGGTATGACAGCACACACCTGTAACCCCTGCACTCAGGAGGCTGAGACAAAAAGGACTGCTTGAGTTTGAGGCCAGCCTAGAGTACATAAGAAGTTTAAGTGCAGCCTGAACTACACAGCGAGACCCTATTTCAAAAAAACAAACCCCCGCAAAAGAACCCAAAAGCCAAATCCTGTGATTCTCTTTGTCTCTGCCTCCCAGAGCACAGGGATTACAGACATGTGTCACATGTGGCTGAAGGGACTCTTGTTTATTCACTGGTCATTCTAAGTCCCTCCATACACTAGATGCTTAGCAAATAAATTAATGGATTCACACACCTACTGTCGACTTCCTAGTAGAGCTACACCCAATAATCCAAGACAGAAAAGGATTTTGCCATCTTGTTCTAAAACTCTCCAGTATCCAAGCAGCACACTGCCTTTGTTGGGCAAATTCCAAGCTATCATCACCTTCTCCTTAAATGTAATCTTCAATTTATTCCTGTGATTTTTTTTTTTTTTTTGAGACAGGCTCTCACTACGTAGTTCAGGCTGAGCTTGAACTTATTCTGTAGTCCTCCTGCCTCAGCTTCCTGAGTGCTAGGACTATGGGTGTGTGCCACCACACCCTGCTCCTGTGATTTTTTTGTTGTTGTTTGAGACAGTCTTGCTATGTATTCAAGACTGGCCTTGAGCTCACTATGCAGCCCAGCCTGGCCTCAGACTCACAGTAATTGTCATGCCTCAGCCTTCCAAGTGCTGGGATAATAGGCATGCCCCACCACGTTCAGCTATTCCTAGTAATATTTAAATACACCAATGATGGACGAAGACTTTCTCTTTCTTCTTTTTGTGCGGAGGACCAAACCCAGGGCCTCTTACTTTCTGGACAAGCATATTACTACTGAGCTAAATCTCCAACTCCTCTATTTATTGTTTTAAATTCAGTTTGTTGGTACAATTTAGATATACATAATGATCACATTCATCGTAGGGAATTTGGACCTATACATGATATATCTTTTTTTTTTGTACTGGGAATCGAACTCAGGACCTTGTGCTGGCCAGGCAGGCGTTTGTGCCGCTGAGCTACATCCCTGGCCCTTGAATACGATATATCTTAATTCTTCTTTTTCTTCCCAACCCCCTGACTCTGTTTATTCCCCAACATTTCTCAAAGGTTACTACTGTCTGCTTGGATCGGTTCCTGTCCTCCCCCCACTTGTGGACCTGTCCTGTCTTGCAATTTGCACTCTTTCCTTTCTGTCTTCGGGCTGTGTGTGCTCATCCACTCCAGAGCAGTGATTCCCACATGAGCATCCCTTGAGCCCGAATCTATTCTCCCAGCTCCCAGCCTGCATTCTCCACGCCTGCTTAGATGATTCCACTTGAATACCTCACTGGCACGTACAAGTAAACAAGACAAAAACCAGGCTCCTCTTCTTCCCCTTGTGACTGGTTTCTCCGGACTTTCTACCTCCATTTGGGCAATCACTGCCCTCCCAGTCCCTGGGCTCAAATCTTGGCCCTATCTCTGACTCATGCCCCTCTCCTTGTACCTAATCTAATTGCTTGCAAATTGTCTGCCTTTCCTAATGTGTCTCATCTTTTTCATGCTATTATCTCATCAGAGGCGAAACTGGGCTTCCAACTCTACCCTATTTTAAATGGTCAAGCCAATTAATTGCCCTAAGTACAATTTGGACTTTTGTCACTTTCTTGCTCAGAAATCAACAGCTCCCTGGTTCCTACATCATAGAGCATAAACTGCTTACCTTGGTATTTAAGACTCTGCAAGAATTGCTGCTATATTTCAGGGTCATCTGACTTTCTCTGTCAACTTTGTGTTCTGTTACTTCCTAACATGAATCTTGTCCTAAATCAAATCTCTATGTCCAATCCCACATACACAGTGCACTTTTTCTTAATTTCCTGCTGCTAGACAGTCTCCTGGCTTTATGAAAAAAAAATTAAAATAGCAATGGTAAAAAAATTCATTTCTAGCCAGGCTTGGTGACTCACACCTATAATCCCAGCACTCAGGAGGCTAAGGCAGGAGGACTGTTGCAAATTCGAGGTCAGCCTGTGCTACAAAGTGAGCTCAAGGCCAGCCTGAACTGCATAGTGAGACCTTGTCTCAAAAAGACAAAAAAAAAAGGAAATTAATTTCTTCCATGGTAAGTCCACTCCTATTAAGTGCTTTGTAATTCCAGGAATATTCTAACCATCTTCAGGCATGTACACACATACACATACATTTATAACCATAGATAATAAAATCATTCAACACATGCTTTTCATTAATAATAAAATCTGTGCATTTTTCTACTTCTGTACATATAAAGTACATTCATTTTTAATATTTGCATAATGTTTTACTGAGTGGATATTTCATAATTTATGCAAAAATTCCCTGTTGATAGTCACGTAATTTCCAGATTCTTTTTTTTTTCCCCTCCTTAAGCCGAGCTTCAGTAAACATCACTGTACACTTTCCTTTGCATACTTGTGTAGATCTGTAGCATAATGCATAACAGTGGCATTACTGGGCCAGGGATCATGTACATTTTACTTTTTTTTTTTTGTCTTTTTGAGACAGGGTCTTGCTGGTGTTCATTTAGATAGTTCTCATATTGCTTTAAATGCTAGTGACTAAGCTAGGCATGGTGGCCCACTCATGGTGGTAATCCCAGCACTTGGAGGCTGAGGAAGGAGGATCAGTGAGTTCAAGAACAGCCTGGGCCACATAGTCAGTTCAAGGCCAGCCTACACTACAATATGAAACCCTGTCTCAATAAATACTAATGACTGGTTTATATCATTTACTTCTCTGATCACTATAGATGGTAAAATCCTTCGGAATTAAGTCCTAATCTGATTCACAGAAACACTGAATGTAAGGCTAAAGAAGAATTTTGGAGATCATATTAATGAACCCTTTCACTTTAGTAAAAGGAGTGTTAAACATATGCAGAATAAATTAACAGCGGATAATGACCTTTCCCATTCAATTTGTTAAGAGTAAATTTCCATATGAAACATGTAAGGAAAATACCTTTTTCTCTTCAGAGGAAGAAACAACTCCAGGTTTACTGAGAAAAGAAGTTTGCTCAAAGCAAGTCCACCTCTAGAATCGACGGTCCTGGTTCCATTCATTGCTCCTTCGCCATTACATCCCACCTGCCTCTCTCCTTGTTCTTAGCTGCACAAGCAGTATTTGATGACTGCAAAGACTCAAAAAAAGTCAGGTGTTGACAGCACCCTCAATATCTATACTTAAAACAAACACGCTGATGAGTGGGGAATGCACAGAACTCTCTTCTTTCGGGGTTCGTTGGAGGCTTTTTCCTCAGTCACCAGGCTTCCCAGTCGAGCCCGAAGCGCCAGGTCCCCAGGGAAACGCAGTTCGGCGTGGCCCCTTTAAGGTTGCGGGCGGCGCGTGCCCACAGTCCTTTCAAATAGACCAATAAACGCGCGAGGGGCGGTCCATGGAGGACCAATCATTAAAGAGGACACTGCGGGGTGTGCGGCGGCCCAAGCGGTTTCAAACGGCTTAGAGCAGGCCTCTCGGTTCTGACCCGCCTGAGGTGAGTGGTTGGTGGGCCTGATCCCGCAGCAGAGGTCCTCTAGACTGGGCGTGGCGCGTGCGCGCGGGGTCTCCCCGAACGCCAGGCAGAGAGTCTTCGCGGACGCGCGCCCGCCCTGCCCCGCGGACCCGGCAGGTCTGAGGCAGCGAGGCGGGGCGGAGGCCGGGAGACCAGCGGCCGGCAGGGCAGGGGGCGTGGGCGCTCGCGTGCGGCGGAGCGCGGGGCTGGGGGCCCGGGGGCCAGAGGGCGCCGCAGCGGGGCGCGGGCAGCGGCGTGCGAGGTCGCGGACGAAGTGACGCCGCGCCTGGCGGCCGAGCGCCGCAGGGCTGGGGCTGGGGCCCGGCCAGGGCGGGGGCCCTGCGGGATGCGCCTGGCGTGATTGTGGATGAATGAATTAGCGCTCGTGTGGCCAGGGCTGGTTGGGAAGGGCCTGGTCGCCTCGGAGCTGACAAGCACAGCGGCCCTGGGGTCTGCCCTCACACCTGTGTCTCCGCAGCCTGCGACGTGAACGATTCCTAGCAATCGCCGCTCCGCCCTTAACGCCTGGCTTTCTCTCCCAAAAGGTGTCAGTAGAGTTCAGGTATCTCTCAGCTCGGAGGTTTCGGGGACCAGAACCGTAGGCAGCAGCTGCAGGCTAAGCAGGCCTTAGGGGCTCCCCAGGCTGGAGTCCTACTTTGTAGCGCTTGATGCTCGCTGGCTGTTGAGATAGCGACTACCTGCAGACCTGCTAGTTGCCAGGCAGAATTGAACGCATTCCCATTTCGTTTCTTATGTAGGAAAGGATGAATGAGATGTTGCCGAAGTGGCTGCTGAGTGTTAGAAAGTATATTCGTGTTGATGAGTCTTAACCAAGTTTTTCATTCATCATTAATAGAAAGATGAAGTTTTTGCAGAACTTGCCCCAAATTTATCTATGACTCTAATTTTAATTCTCAAGGGAATCGAGGCATCAAGTCCTGGCCCAGATATGCCTGTCTTATATTGTATATAATTATAGTAACTGAAAACTCATTTTTAGAAAGGAGTTCCTCTCTTCTCCATTTTCATCACCCTGAAAAGTCCTTCTTTGACCTAAAGAGCAAATAATTTAAGCTCACAATCCTGGAAACTTATTTTTAGGGGGGAGCTGTATTGGGGGTTGAATCAGGGCCTTTACACTGACGCACTGAGCTACATCTTCAACTCTCCCTTTTAATTTTTAAATTTTTTTTTTTTTTTTTTAGTTTTGAGACAGGGTCTCCATAAGTTGCTAAATTGCCCAGGCTGGGTTTGAACTTGGAATTCTCTCACTCAGTCTCCCAGAGTGCTGAGTTTACATCCTGGAACTTAAGTAACTGGACAAACTGTAATGTTATTAAATTTAATGATGTAGATGAAAGTGAAATCAATTTATTCAGCAAAAATGAAACCTAGTTAGTAAATTCGTGAGAAAAACATTTAAAGGCTGTTCACTTAAGATAGTATGAACAAGGTATTCCATAAGCATTGTTTGTTTTTTTGAGACATAGTCTGGCTATGTATTCCAGGCTAGCTTTGAACTCATTATGTAGCAGAGGCTGGTCTCAAACTTGAAGTGACCCACCTGCCTCAGCCTCCTGAGTGCTGGGAATACAAGCATGTGCCACTACATACAGCTTCTGTTCACTATTTTAAAGTTTTCACTATTAACTATAGTTGTAACGTTTTGATCAACTTTGAATTATGAACAATACTGTGTGGTAATTTTATTAGTCCTCTGCAACTGGCAGTTCATTTTTACCTGGAAGATTTTCTTCTTTTTAATTTTTTAGCAGTAGAATTTTAATTGCAGTAAATACAAGTAATGTTATGAACACCTGGTTAGGTTTTTAGGAGACAATTAAAAATAACATCTTTAATAATACTTTTGGATAGTGTTTAAAATCTTAGTGGGGCAGGGTGTGGTGGCATGTGCCTGTAATCTCAGTGTTTGGGAGGCTGAGGCTGGAGGATTGCTGTGAGTTTGAGGCCAGCCTGAATGCATAGCACGACCCTGTGTTAGAAGAAAAGGAAAAAAAAACCCAGAATCTTAATGGAAATGAAAACTTTATATTCAAATTTGACATAATGACCTCATTCATTCATTCAGCAAAAACTGATGTTTACTGGATGTCAAGCATTGTTAGAGATTCAGGGACTGTGCTGGTGAGCCAGAGAAAGACAAAGTCTTTGACCTAAGGGAGTTCAACAGTTTAATCTTTCAAACAACTAACTGTAGCAAATTGTAGTGTCTATGATCAAAATAAATTCTTAAGTACTTTTACTAACAGGCACTAATATTTACTGAATGCCGACCAGGTGCACATTTTATGTTTTTTAATCCACTCTGTTTTACTTACACTGAGATATGATGAAAATGAGTGACAGACATCATAGTTTGTAGTGGAGAGGTTCAAAATACAGTGTTTACTATATGTGAACAGGACATCTGTGACAGTGGGGTGGGGTCAAGGGAGAGCATAAGATTGAGATGTTAATCTCACTGTGACTGTTAAGAGTCTGTGGTCTGTGTAGGGAGGTTTGAGGTTTTTAAGTGATTCTTGTTTTCTGCTATCTTTAGTTCAAAATACATTAGCTCATTCCTATCAAACTAGTTACTCTGCCGGTTTGATATACTTCGAGCACATTAAGGTTTTGCTTTTTGGTCTGTACCTTTGCTGTACTTTGCATGGAACAACACACCCCATTCTCTCTCTACTGCAGGCCTATATTACAGGCTCCTCTCGGGTCTTAGCTCAAATGTCACCTCCTTAGAGAGCCATTTTTCTAAGATCGCATTTAGATTAGCCCTCTTGGTGGCTTTTTCTCACTTTCTCTATTTATCTCAGAGCATTGTTATGTGAAAGGTTGTTTATTGTTTGCTTGTGTCAGGTTTCCTTACAGAAATGAAAGCAGAGCATGCAGTTTTTTTCTCTGAGAGATTATCTCAGTACCTCCAACAATGTGTGGAACAAGGTAGGTGGTTAAAAGTATTTGTTGAGCAAAAATGGCTCAAACTGGTGTAACCTCTGTATGTAAACTAATAAAGCCAGTGTGTAACTAACCAACTGGCTGAGTCTATCTTTGGATGAGAGCAGTATCTCAGTAGACTAACTTAGAAGTATTCAGCTAAGAAAAGTAAAAATTATAGAGTTGTGTTTATCGCTAGATAGAAAAGTAAAGCTAGCTCTCCCAACTTGTTTAAATTTTTGAAAATTCAAATCTACAGGTTTTGACGGGCACTAGTCAAATGAATGTATCTCTTTTGGAATTTGATGCTTTTCTCATGCTTAGATTTGGTCTATGGGTTTTTGGCAGGAAGTCTACAGAGGTAGAGTACCATTTTATTACATCATACCAAGGGTACATACTAGCCACGTGATATATGTGTATTAACATTGACTTTGATTTCCTAATCAAAGGGCTAGTCTAAATGCGAGCTTAGAAACATGGCTGTCTAAGGAGATGACATTTGAGCTAAGACCCGAGAGGATCCTGTAATATAGGATGAAGTAGTGTGTGTAAAGTTTCTCCACTGTGAAGCTGTTCTTTTTTTAAACCCTTTCTACTCTGTACCCTTTGAAATGAATTCACTGTATACACTGTGCTTTAGAGAGATGTTAGGGAAGGGTGTTCCCTGACCACCAAGATGGAGTGTCTACATAATTTATTCTGAATTCTGTGCATAGATTTGTCTGTCCTTCCCATTTATTAATTTAGTCAAGTATTTATATCAGTATGGGCTCAAAAATATTTCATGCTTTGGGTTATATTCCAATACTACTATGTTTTTTGCTCAGATTGTTCCTATTTGGTCCACTGAAGGTTGTTGTAGTTGGCGCCTGTGCCCCTCCAATGTGTGTATGTTGATGGATTGTTGAGTTGGTTGATACTGTTTTTTCTTTTGAGGACTTCTTGCTTTATGACACTATAAGGTGCTCCAAGCTCATCTTGCGTATTTCCTGTCCCAGAGCTAGAATCAGCCATTTTTTTGATGGAAACTTGCTTCCTTTTATTGGAGAATAGTGTTAGGAATGAAGACCTGGCACTAAGTGTTCTCATTGCTACTGGGGTGTCATTTCTTTAGGGCCTTTTTAGTTGGTAGAGCAAGAAAATTACTGTATTTTAGATTTTATATGTTCCCCAAAGGTTCATGTGTTAAAGGCACAGTCCCCAGCTTGTTGCTATGGAGAAGCAGTGGATCCTAGTGAGAGGTCTTCCAGGCCTTGCCAGTGTGCCCTTGAAGGAGCTGTTGGGACCAGCTTCTCCTTCGCTTTCATTTCTGGCCATAAAGTGAGCAGTTCTGCCCTCTAGCTGCTTCCACCCTGGTGCACTGCCTTGCCACAGGCCTAAAACGAACAACCTCCAAAACTATGAGCCAAAATTAACCTTTTCTCTTTATAAGTTGATTTATCTCAGGTATTTGGTACAGTAATTGAAAGCTGACTGACACGGAAAGATATGTATGTGTGTTAACCCCAGGAATATAGATAAATCTAAATATTTCTACATGTGGCCATCTGTATGCATATAAATTTAAACATGATTTTTCACTGATATCACCAACTATGACCCATTGATCATTCTATGATCTACCACATAGATCATTCTAGCCTCTTCCCCTTTCTAATCTGTAAATTTCTACTCCAATAGTGAAAAGTATGACTTCTCCCCTTTATTTATTTAGTTGTTCAGTTCTGGTATACATGGATAGTAGAGCTGGGTGTGGTGGGCACCGGGGAAGCTGAGGCAGGAGGGCGGAGGAGTGGCTGCAAGTTGAAGGCCACCCTGGGCTACTAAGGCCAGTCAAAACTACATACCATAAAACAAAAACCCAAGCAAACAACAATAACAAAAAACAATACATGGATTTTTTTCAGACAAAAATTAGACTTAACTTGGTCTCCCATGGAAAACAACTTCACCCACTACAGTAAAGTGCTTTTGCCTTTAGTCTTGCAGACTATACTTATTTTGAAATCAGGTCGGGCACCTTTCCCTCACCCACTTTCTGAGGTTGTTTCACACATTGGTAATACTGTTAGAGTCACTTGTCAGTGTTCATTCTTTTCTGGGATCCCTCAGCCTCTTCAAGGTCTTTTTAAAGTTTACACACATTAAGGCTCACCTTGTTGCAAAGATGGGTAGATTTTAACATGCATAGTGTCATTTATCCACCATTATAATATCATAAAGCTGCAAGTAACAGTGTACATATGGCTAAATCATGGCTAAGAACTGTACTTCATATATCCTGTCCAAAAATGGCATGCAGAAACCCTGACCACAGAGTAGTCTGGTCACAAGGTGTGACTCTCTTAAAGGGCTCAGCCCAGAGTTTCTGAGGAATGTATGTTTTGTCAAGGAATATATGAAGGATTTGAAGAGAATGCAGACCAGCAATACTAAGGTTGTGAGTGCATATGCTGAGGCTGTTCAGGCCCTCATAAACCTCAGGGAGGGGAAGGCTCTGATCCTGAAAGATATCAGCTGCAAGCTCAGTTGACTTGCCTACATTGTGCACCCCACATCTGGGAACTGTGCTGTGCCAACATACTAAGGATCTTAGGCTCTATCTGCCACAGGCTGACATTCAAACCAAGCCTCAGGCCCAGGCTGCAACTGTAGCCCTAGCTTCAGCTTGAGTTCCAGCAAGCTCTCAGAGATTCTCAGGTACCCAGGAAGGCTCCATAATACAAGTGTCTGTCTGTCAGTGTGGGTACACAAGCACTGGTATGACCTCTAGATTGCTGTCTGCATGGGACTGGTATCCTTCTGTGCTGGCTTTGTTTTGTTTTGTTTTTTGCTATTTGAGACAGGGTCTTACTATGTAATGCAGGCTGATGAATAGACTTGCAGCTGTGCATGCCATATCACAGTGATCACTCTTGCTGTTAGGACAGGCTCACTTTGTTGTCCAGGCTGGTCTCAAACTTAGTGGCTCAAGTGATCTTCCTGCTTCTGCTTCCTGAATAACTGGATCTATAGGCAGCCGTGGATACTTTGTGCATACCTACCATGTGCCAAGCAGCCCTAGAGACTCAAAGACAGGTGAGACACGGTGCCTGTAGTCCCAGCAGTGTGGAAACTGAGGCAGGAGGATCTCAAGACTGACTAACTTGGACAGCTTAGCAACTTAGCAAGACCCTGTCTCATATTAAGAAAGGGATGGGGCTATAGTTCACTGTAGGTCCTGGGTTCAGTCCCTAGTGCCGGAGGGGAAAGCAGCATGAATAATTGTTACACAAGAGTCCACGTATCATGCCATGCCACAGACAATGGTTTACACCAGGAACTGTGAAAAGGGGCCACGCCCACTCTGGGGCTGAAGGGTGTGATCGTGTCTGGGGAGAGGCCCCAGGGGAGTGAGCGGACAGGCCTCAGGAGAGGTGTGTGTGGTGGGCGTGGTACGAGCCAAGCGGGCAGGGCTGAGCCCCTGAGTCCCAGAGCTGTAAGGGACATTGCCAGGCCTGGGACATAGACTTGGGGTGGGTGGGGAACAGAGCCTCTCTCTGACCCCAAGCGCCACCCGAGGAGTCTGAGGAAGCCCCGAGGAATCAGTGGGCAGGCCCTTCAAAGCCAGCAGGGCCAGGCTGTACTTTGGGCAGAGATGGGGACCTGGCTGCTGTCACATAGCTCATTGCTGCAGGCAGATCATATGTAATTTCCTTCCTTTTTATGGCCCAGTGGGATTTCATTTCAGGAGATCCGCCATCAGCCTCATGGCTTGTCTTAGACAGGCACGAAACCTGACAAAAGTGACAGTATTTTCTGTACCTAGTGGCCCTGGAAGCCACTAGGCTTTTGTTCCTCTTTTTTTTCTTTTCATTTCCTTTTTTCCTTTCTTTTCTTAATTTTTTGGGACAGGGTCTTGCTGTTTAGGCTGGCCTTGACCTCACTGTGTACCCCAGGCTGGCCTCCAACTGGTGTCGATCCTCCTGCCTCAATTTTCTGAGTGCTGGGATTACAGGCATGTGCTATCACATCTAGCTCTTCTTAGCCATTTTAAAGTGTGCAGTTCAGTAGTATTAAGTGCACAGCATTCTCTTTATCTAGAAGATACATTCCAAAACCTTAGTGGGTGCCTGAAACTGCAACTATCGTTAGACCCTGTATATACTATGTTTTGTAGTATATATACATATCTGTGATATATAAATTAATCATAGTAAGAGGTTAACAGCAATAACTAATAATAAAGCAAAACAGTTATAGCAATATACTACAATAAAAGTGATTTAAAATTTATGAATTGTTTATCTCTGGAATTTTCTATTTAATATCGTCAGACTGTGGTGGACCATGGGTACTTGACACTGTAAAAAGTGAAACTGTGCATAAAGGGGGAGTACTGAATTCACATTATTGTGGAATATCTCCAGAACTTTTTTTTTTTTTTTTTTTTGCGGTACTGGGGATCGAACTCAGGACCCTGCACTTGCTAGGCAGGCGCTTATTCCACTGAGCTATATCCCCAGCCCCTCTCCAGAACTTTCCATCTTGCAAATTTCAAACCTTGTATCCATTAAACAATAATTCTCTTTTGCCCCATTTCACCAGTGGTTGCCACCATTCTACTTTCTGTTTCTATGCATTTGACTACTTTTATATAAGTAGAATCTTATAGTATTTATCTTTTTGTGATTTGCATATTTCATTTAGTGTAAAGTCCTAAAGGTTTAACCATGTTGTGGTATGTGACAGGATTTGTCTTTCAATGGTAAGTAAATATTACATTGTATGGGCAGACTACCTTTTGCTTAACCATTCACCTGTTAATGGATGTTGGGTTTGGGTTGCTTTTATCTCTTGGCTATTATAAAATATTGCTGCTATGAACATAGGTATATAAGTATCTCTCAGAGCCTACTTTTAATTCTTTTAGATACATACCCAAAAGTGGAATTACTGGATGAATGGTGTTCCTAGTCCTTCTTTTTTTTTTTTTTGAGACAGGGTATGTAGTTCTGGGGTGACCTTGAACTCACTATGTAGCCTGGCTGGCCTGGAACTCGCAGTAATCCTCCTGCCTCAGTCTCCGAAGTGCTGAGATTACAGGCATGTATCATCAGGCTTGACTCAAGTTTTACTTTTTAAAGGAACCGCTATATTCTTTTTTTTAAACCTCTGTACTCTTTCCATGATGGTTACATTTTACAATCTCATCAGTATCCTCGTGAATACTTTTTGTTGTGGCTGTTGTGCATATGAGTGTTTGTAGGTGAGTGTTGTGTAGATGAGCTCAAGGCTGATCTTGAACTCACAGTGATCTGCCTCAGCCTCCCAAGTACTAGGATGATAGGCATGCACCACTGCACTTAGCTTCTCAACCACTTTTGAGACAGGGTTTCATTGAATTTTCTCCAGGTTGGACTCAAATTGATGATCCTCCTGCCTCAGCTTCCCATAGTTTTGGGATTACAGGAGTGTGCCACCATGCCTAGCTGAGGTTAATATGTTTGATTTGCATTTCTTTATGACTAATAATGTTGAATATCTTCAAATGTTTGTTGACCAATTTGTATATTACCTTTGGAAAAGTACCTAATTTTCCAATGTTTAATTGGGTTATTAGATTTTATTATTGAGTTTAAGGAATGTTCCTTTCTGTTCTGTCCAGTTCTCATCTGTTCTCTTGTACTGGGAATTAAACATAGGGCCTTCTCATCGATCTACATGACCAGTCCTTTTTCACTTTTTTATTTTGAGATAAGGTCTCACTGAGCTGGACTCAAACTTTACCCCTGCTTCAGCCTTCCAGACTGCTGGGGTTACAAGTGTGTACCACTGCACCTACCTTAAGGAGTTCTTTATATTGTCCTAAGTATTAGCCCCTTGTCAGATCTGTGATTTGCAAATATTTTCTCCCATTTTATAGATTGCCTTTTTGCTTTGTTGGCTGTGTCTTTTTAAAAGTTTCTAATTTTTTATTATTACTGTGGCATAAAATTATTTTGTTAGCAAAGTCCTGAGAACAAAAATGCAAAAGGAAAAATTCATCAACAAAAGCCACTGTGATAACTAGGAGAAAAATAAAAGTAAAATAAGAAAATCTGAAGAAAGCAGTTCTATGAGATCTAGTTTAATATATTTTAATAAGAAAGGAGATTTTATGAATCAGGAAAATTTATGTGTATTAGTTATGTCATTTGATGCACAAAAGTTTAAGTTTGATGTACTCTAAAAAATCATTTCCAAGCTCATATAAAACAAGGGTGAACTTTGTTCTTTTGAAAGGGGATATCCAATTTTCTCAGTACCATTTGAGTGGTCTTGGTAGCATTGTTGACGATCATTTATCTATATATAGAAGCGTTTATTTTTTAACTCTATTCCTTTGGTCTACTTGTCTGTCTTCATGGTAGTATCATGCCCATCATCATCACACCGACTCCCCCAGGCCACTCTCCAGAGCTGGGGTCACACCCAAGGCCTCATGCTTGCTAGACAGGTGTTCTATAACTAAGCTGTGCCCCCAAGTTGTCTGTACTGTTTTGATTACTGTAGCTTTGTAATATGTTTTGAAATTAGGATGGGTAAATCCTACAGATTTGTTCTTTTTCAAAATTATTTTGGCTGTGTAAGGGTCCCTTAAGATTCCATATTAATTTTAAGATGAATTTTTATTAAAACTGCTTTTGGGATTTTTGATATCAATCACATTCATCTATAGAGCTCTTTGTAGTATGGATATCTTAACAATATTAAATCTTTCAAACCATGAACATAGGATATCTTTCCACCTGGTTATACAGTGTCATTAATTTTTTTCAGCATTGTTTGCCAGTTTTCAGTGTATATTCGTTCTGGTGTTATTATAAGTGAAATAGTTTCCTTAATTTTTTTTTTTGAATTGTTCATTGCTAGTGCATAGACATGTAGTTGATTTTCTATCCTGCAACTTTGTTGAAATTATTAGTTCTAAAGGCTTTTTTGTGCAGTCCTTAGGGTTTTTTACATATATTCTCTGTGAACAGATAATTGATAATCCTTTTTCAATTTTGATGCCCTTTGTTTCTTGTCTAATTGTTCTGGCTGAGACTCAGTACTATCTTGAGAGCTACTTCCTTGGCTTGTTCCTGATCGTTAAAAAAAAAAAGCCTTTCAGTATTTCTCCACTGAATATGAGGCTAGGTGTATGCTTTTCATAAATGGCGTTTATTATGTTGTGGGAGTTTCCTTATGTGCCTAACTTGTTGAGTGAAAGTATATTACATCTTGTTAAATGCTTTTTGTGAATCAGTTGTTTCTTACATGGTTTTTGCCCTACATTGATTTTCTTTTCCCATATATTAAGCCATTCTTGCAACTAGGATTAAAACCCACTTCATTATGATATATAAGCTTTTTAATATACTTGTAGTTCAGTTTGCTGTTATTTTATTGAGAATTTTTATATCAATATTCACCAGGCATATTAGATTAGTCTTTTTTTAAATTTTACTTTTTTGTCTTTTTGAGACAGTCTGGTTATGCAGTTCAGGCTGGCCTTGAGCTCACTTTGTACCCCAGGCTGGCCTTGAGCTTGCAATGATCCTCCTGCCTCAGCCTCCCAGTGCTGGGATTACAGCACCGCCACCACACCTGGCCTGATTAGTCTTTATAGCATCTTTTTCTGACTTAGTATCAGGATAATGGTGGCCCTGTAGAATGAAATGTTACCTCTTTATATTTTTGGAAAATCTTTGATGTTAATTCTTACTTGCTTCATAGAATTCTTCAGCCTTGGGATTCTATTCTAGTGTATTTCCCAGTGATGACTGGTAGAATATTCAGCTGAGTGTGGCACCCTATGTGCAGGCCATAGAAAGGCCTGCTCTGAGTCTGATACTGACTGTTTAGTGCCACAAATTGTGCTACATGTAATTGGATAACCCAGAAACTCTCTTTCTCAGTACTTTGTATATGGAGAAGGAAATACAATTTAGATTTCTACTATCCTCATTCAGGTTTCTTTGTGTGTTTGTGTGCGTTTTTAACCTTTTACCATATAATTTTCTTCACTAGGCTTAGAAGATTGGTAACTAAATTTGCCTTTTGAGTAGCCTGTGTAAATCCCTGCCCTTTTTTTTGAACCCCTACTTTTTGACTTCATGCCAGAATACATTCTTCCAGCGGTAGATTGCCTGAAAAAGGAAAATGATGATAGAACCTGCATTTGTTACAACTATTTGGATTGTCACAATATCTGTAATACTAGAATAAAGCGAACTACCATTCCTTTGTGGTAACTTAACCATGAGCCGGAGAGAATCAGTCTGAGACTTTTACTACTACTGCAGTTTTCTTCTTTTTTTTTTTTTTGGCAGTTATCTAATGGAAAGAAATTTGACATTGCAAGCGTGCAATTTGTTATATATAGTTATTGTGGTGTACTGTTTCATAACATTTTAGAGGCAGGAGAGTTGTCAATACTAACTCATTGTTTTATACACGAGAACACTAAAGCTCCCATAGGTGATTTCTCTGAAGTTTCATGGCTAGTTAACTGCAAAGCAGGGATTCTTGGATGTAATTTTTTTTTTTAACTTTCTAACCCAGTGTGTTGCTCAGGTTTGAAAAAAAAGTTTACCTTCTTACTCTTGAATACTGTAGAATTTTTAAAAATTATAATATTCTGTTACTGAGAGGCAAATCTTTTCATCCCCCTTTTAAAACTCATGCAATATTTAATGTTAAAAATAATAAATTGTGTTATACATTTTAAAAGAGCAAATACCTATGTTCCTACCACCCAGCTGAAGAACTAGATCATTATCAATATTCTATGTAACTTTTGTTGTTTTTGTCCTTAATTATATATATATTTTTAAAGTTATTTATTATTATTATTGGATTTTTTTATGTATGTGGTGCTGGGAATTGTCTAAGGTCACAATGTTTTTTTGTTTGTTAGTTTGTTTTTTGCGGTACTGGGAAACCTTTTATTTTTTTTTATTTATTTATTTTTTTTGCGGTACTGGGGATTGAACTCAGGACCTTGTGCTTGCTAGGCAAGCACTTATTCCACTGAGCTATATCCCCAGCCCTTGGTGCTGGGAATTGAACTCAGGGCCTTGTGCATGCCAGGCAAGAGCTCTACCACTGAGCCACATCCCCAGTCCCCTTTGTCCTTAATTATAATTTTTGCCTCTTCTATGCTGAATTTTCAGAATACTCTCCTATTGCTTTTCTTTTTGATACAACTACAAATGTGTATATCTCAGTGCTGTACTGTTTGGGTTTGTATAATTGTACTGTATTTTTTCAGTAGCTAGCTTTTTTATCCAACTATGGTTTGTTAGATTTATCCATGTGGGTGCTAGTAGCAGTTTTCATGGCTGTGAAGTATCTTTTCTATGAATATACCACTTTATTGTCTCTATCAATATAGAGTTTTTAAAAATTGAGATGTAATACATGTACCATAAAATTATCTTTCTATGGTTTTTAACTTATTTACAAAATATGAAGTCATCACAAACATTTCCATCTCCCCAAAAAGACACTCCATACTCACCAGCTGTCATTTCCCATTCTCATTTCTCTTCTCTCTAGCCCCTAGCAACCACTAATCTACTTTCTGTCTCTCAGGACATATCTAAGCTAGACCTTACGTAACAATAGAATCATATAACAGAGCCTTTTGCATTAGGCATCTTGTTTTCAAGGTTCATCCTTGTTGTGGTATGGTACTACTCCATTCTTTTTTATGGCAGAATGATACTCCATTATACAGATACACCATGTTTTATTTATCCATTCATCAGTTGATGGATGTTTGGGTTGGTTCCACTTTGGAGCTATTATGAATAATACTGCTACAAATGAACATTTATATACAAATTTTTGTGTGGATGTGTTTTCAGTTCTATTAAAAATGAGTTGTTAAGCTGGGCATGGTAGCACATGCCTGTAATCCCCAGGACTCAGGAAGCTGAGGCAGGAGGATATCCATGTGTTTTGAGGCCACCCTGGGATACATAGTGAGTTCAGAGCTAGCCTGAACTAGATAGATAGCAAGACCATGTCTCAAAAAAAAAAAAAAAAAAAATAGAATGGGTTGTTAATATAAAATGTCTTCCAAAAACTTCCAGAATCCCTTTTTCTTAAAGCTTTTTGGTGTGGGTGTGAATGTGTGGGTATATAATATGGGGCATGCTAGTTATAAATTTAAATTTTCTCGTATGCTTCTTACAAAGAGATTAGTATAGAATTTTACTTAGGCTATGGAAAAACTCATCTAAATTTTGAAGAACAAAACTGACTAAATATATATAGCATACATGTTTTGATTTACTCTATTTACTAAAAATACGTTTTGTTGATCCATATAGGTTGTTGATCCAGACAAAATGACCAAATTTGACTACTCATGGATGTTATTTGAAAGAGTAATTCTTACTGGTACTTTACTTTGAAAGTGTTGTAAAGTAGAATAAAAGATGAATACTAAGTGATAAATTGCTGGTTTGTAAATAGAAGACCGCTACCATAAACCATTAATGCTAAACTGCATAACAAACTGGCTTTCAATAGTAAAAATATAGTACCTATTGGAGATTTTATAATCTTGCTTACATTTGAACACTCAATTGCTAAAGGGGGTGCTAGGGGGTGCAAAATAGTCCATAGTTACTAAAAAAAAAGTTCATAGTTACTTTGGAAATAGTTGGGCATTTACTTGTAAAATTAAATATACACTTACGGTATCACCCTGCATTCCCACTCCTGGGTATTTGTCCAAAATCAATCAATAAATAAAAGTTTATGTTCATACAAAAACCTGTATCATCTGGGTATGGTGGCACACACCTGTAGTCCCAGCACTGTGGGAGGCTGAGGCAGGAGGATCACAAGTTCAAGCCATGCCAGGACAATTTAGCAACTTAGTGAGAACTTGTCTTAAAAAAAAAAAAAAAAAAAAGATACAGCAGCCAAGAAAAGAAAAAAAGGCCAGGGATGTAGCTTAGTGCAAAGGCCTTGGGTTCAATGCTCAGTACCACTGAGTGGGCAGGAGTCTTCAAGAGAAGGATGATTATCAATTTTTTCATAATTGCTAAAAAATGAGAATGACCCATATGTTAATGAACAAAATATATTTACATCATCATAAAGTGGAATAACACTACATACTTAGCAATAAAAACAAAGAACCAATTGTTAGATGCACCTGCATAGATGATTTCAGTTTTTTGGTTTTACGTTGGGGTATTGTGCTTGGGATAGAATCTCAGGCCTCACAGGCTAGTCAAATGCTCTACTATAAGCCCCACCTACAGCCCTGGAACTCAGTTGTATTATACTAAGTGAAAAAAGCCAGATTCAAAAGACTAGATACTATATGATGCTGTTTCTATAACACTGGAAAAGGCAAAACTGTAGGGGAACATGCACCTGGTCAGTGGTTGCCTAGGAGCAAGAAAAAGAGTTGACTGCAAAGGGCACAATGAAGTATTTTAGGCTGATAAAGATGTTCCTTTTTAATTTAATTTTTTAAATTTTGAGACAAGGTCTTACTGGATGGTATATTCCTATAATGCCCCCACTTGGGAGGGTTAGGCAGGAGAATCACCCAGTTTAAGGCTAGCCTGAACTGCATAGCCAAACTAAAAATCCAAAAACAAAACAAAATATTTGAGACAAGATCTTTTAGCCCAGGCTGGCCTTGAACTTGGCATGCTTCTGCCTCATTGCAGGTATGTTCCACAAGTCAGGTTTACTGAGATATGACTCACATACTGTAAAATTCACACATTTTAGTAGGCTGTTCTTAACAGTGTTAGCTAAACCGTTCTTCATTGTGATGGTGAATATGGTACTACGCGTCAGAACTCAGAACTGCCTATTAAAATGTGTGAATTTTACAGTGTGTGAGTCATATCTCAGTAAACCTGACTTGAAATAAAAGCTCTTAAAAAAAAAAAAAAACCTATCCATGTGTAAATAAAAAGCCATAGTTTCAAAAAAAAGAATGAAAGCTCTTAGCTCAGGGAATATCTCATCTCTCTAATCCTTAGTTAATGCCTCTGTGATAGCTAAGAACACAGGAGGTAGAATCAGCTAGCATGAGGGGGCTTTTTATTTAGGTTTAAGATAGATACAGTAGATAAGGTAGGCAATATTTATTGAACACTGTATATCTGTATATATAGCACTTTACTGTAAGCACTGATTTAGGTACTTTACAAATATAATAGTAAATTTTAATTGTTCTAATAGCCCTAAGATAGGAACTATTGTTATCAAAGTCCTAGTTTGATTATGGCCTAAGGCTTTAGTAAGATGTGTTTATTAATCTAAATTAGATGGAGGAATGAATACAGTCTTTAAAAGTAGATAAATCTCTTGTCAGTAATTCCAGCACTAGGGAGGCCGAGGCAGGACTATCACTGTTAGTTCTTTCGAGGCCAGCCTAGGCTGCATAGTTAAGGCCATCCTGAACTACGTAGTGAAACCCTGTCTCAAAAAAAAAAGGTGGATAAGTCTCTTTGCTCTTGGTATGATAGACAAGATGCAGAAACTTCTGTGAAAAGTAAAACGAAACTCATTGATAAAACCTTGAAGATCTCAAAGACCAAGACAGTTTGTGAGAAATTAATGAAGTTTTGTCAACAGTTTTCTCAACTTATATGAAATTGGGTGGCTGTGCACAGAATTGTATTTCCATACTCTTTTTTTTTTTCTGGTGGTGGTGGTGATAACTGGAGACTGATCCCAGGGCCTTTGCACAGAGCTACATCCTCACCCCTTTTTTATACTTTATGTTGAGACAGGGTCTGGCTAAGTCGCTCAGTTGCCACGGCTGGGCTCTAATTTGCAATAAATCCTGTCTGAGCAGCCCAGAGTACTGGGATTACAGGCATGTGGAACATTACTCATATAGACTTGTAGTGAATTCTTGGCCAATTTCTGAAAGGTCTCATTTTATTCACAAGAAGGGCAGGTTCTTTTTCTGTTTTATTTCCTATTGTCTTCCTACCTATCTGATATTGCCTAGATTTTCTCCTATTGCAAAGAAGGGAGTCAATGAGAGGGTAATATGAATTTATAGCAGGCTACAGTAATTCTTTTTTGGGTGTTTGAGCTGCCATTGGAAGAAAAATGCTCAAGGCATTAATTGAAAATGCAGCTTTAAACCGGCTTCATACATTTACCCTGATGGTTTGGCTGCTACCTGCAGTAATTTTTTTCACCTTTGGAGTAAGGATTAGGATTGTGATATTGGGGGCTAGTTACATCTCCTTTGTCTCTGGTGCATTACCTGTGTTACCACCGAAAAAGAGGTCTAGTCGACCGAACGCGATGCTCTTTCTAGTTAGGTCTTCATCTGCCTCTGGCCTTGGAAAAGCCTGTGGCAGCGCCGTAAGGCAGCGCCCTGAGGCCTGCAGACCTTTGAGCAAAGGCATGTGCGGGCCCCTTTAAGGTTCAGTGCGTACCGAGGGCGTGAGGGTGGGGCGGGCAGTCTTGACAGCAGCATTCTCAGCCGCGCCCCCGGAGGAGGCGTTTCCCAGTGACTACGGCCGCACCAGTGCCTCTGCTGCCCTTCTACCAGCCGGGTGTCCTGCAGACCCTTCTCCGACCTTAGGGCCGCGACCTCTCCCTGCCTGGGGAGCGTAAGTGTCAGCCTGCGGACCAGGGGCGAGCATCCCGTGCCACGGAGCCCATGCCGGAAGTCCTGGCGGACAGTATGGGGGCTTCGCTGGCCTATCAGAGGCCAAGGTGGCGAAAGAGCGTAAACAATGCCGGCTGCAGTGAGCTAAACCCTGGGCATCTGCTCTACTTCGGGGCGCTTGTTGGGATATGCAGTGGGGCAGTGGTGCCTGCGAGCTGGCTTTGCCGCAGCCTGATTCCTACTTGGGGTGAGGAGAAGACTGCTTTAACCAGGCTGTGGTCCAGTTGAACTGAAGAGTGGAGCTGAGTGTCATGTTAGTGCTCTGGGCCTTGGGTCCTTGTCCTGGGATTTGGAGACCAGGGTAGCTTTGGGATGAGTAAGCGTGAGGTTTTCAGCCACCTTGATACAGTTGAGCAGTAACTCTCAAAGTTGACCTAATTCACAGCCAGGTTAGTTTTCCATCTCCCCAGATGCCTTTGTTTGTATCCAGTCCCCCTTCAGAAACACTGACCCTAATCATCTAATAGCGTTCAGTTAACCTTGTTTCCTGCTGATAGAATAGCACGATGTGGAAGACACAGCTCTTCACCAGTGTCTGTCTGTGAGAGAATCTGTGGGAGGCCACTACCCCAGTATGAGAAAAGCAAGCACACCAAACTTATAACCTGCTACAGAAGCAGTTTAGATTTCTGGCCCTCTGATAATGCAGAAACACCAGCAAGAACATAGCACTTGTCCTTAGTATTAGGAGATATCGTGAGGTAGTAAAATTTGTTAACGGGAAAGTCTTGGCATTTTTGCTACCTGCTATTTGGAGATTTTGTGTGGCCTTGGCCAAATTTAACTTTTTAATGATAGTTACATAACTGTTACTCTTTAGTCCAGTTGTCCTTCCTAGACATGGTTTGAGTGAAGAATTCTGTGTACATACATTGTTTTGTTTTATAACTACTATCGGTTTTGAATGAGCCTATCATCACTTCTTATTGGTTATTCTAAGGGTTTTATGTGTCTGTTTTTGAGCTGGATATCTGTATTTTGCTCGGCTGGCCCCAAATTCCTAAGCTGAAGTGATCTTCCTGCCTTAGACTCCCACATAACTGGAACTGTAAGGTCTAATACGATGGCTGGCTTAGGGATTTTTGGATTTTTGTTTTGTTATTTCTCTTTCTCTCTCTCTTTTCCTTCCTTCCTTCCTTCCGTCCGTCCGTCCGTCCGTCCGTCCGTCTTTTTGAGACAGACAGGGTCTCACTATGCAGTTCAGGCTGGAGTTGAGCTCACTTCATAGCACAGGCTGGTCTTAAACTCGAATTGATCCTCCTGCCTCAGCCTCCTTAGTGCTGGGATTACAGGCGTGTGTGCTACCACACCCGGCTGTTTTGCTTTTTGAGACAGGGTTTCATCGTGTAGCTGACTCTTTTTTTTTTGTACCGGAATTGAACTCAGGACCTTGTGCTTGCCAGGCAGATGCTGTGCCGCTGACCAATATCTTCAGCCTGTTCAGGCTAGTCTTCAACTCACTGTGTAGACCAAGGTGGCCTTGGTCGAATACATAGTGGTACTCTTGCCCCACCCCCCAAGTGCTGGGATCACAGGTGTGCGACACCATGCTCAACAGGGATTGCTTTTTTTTTTTTTTTTGGTCTTTTGAGAAAGGATTTTGCTGTGCAGTTCAGGCTAGCCTGGAGCTCACTTTGTAGCCTAGGCTAGTCTCAAACTCACAACGACCCTCCTGCCTCAGCATCCTGGGTGCTGGGATCACAGGCGAGCACCACCATGCTTGGCCAGGGATTGCTTTTTGAGTGGGAAAATTTCCTCAAAGTTCCCTTTCATGCTTGGCAGTGCATCTCCTAGGCCAGAAGTAAGAGTCCAAAAATGATTAATCAAATTCAGATTTCTTGTATTGTGATAAGAAAGAGCTTTTATAGGTCAGGAGCTTGGGAATTTGCCATAAAATAGTTGTATAAAAACACAACTAATAGTTGTGCAAAATGTCTGTTTAATAGCTCTATAGTTATTCTTATAAATTGTCAAGACACAAAAATTTACAATAAAACAATGTCATACTTGAACCCTTGGATCGTTAGGCAAGAGGGGCTGGATTGACTATATAGTAGGAGTCAAGTTCTAGGTCCAGCCCTAACATTACTTATGACCTGATCTTTTAGTGCCTGACTCTCAGTTGAAAAATGGGAAAATGCTAGGTTGATGGAGACTATATTTTATGATAGGACATTGTATATATTTAATAGGAATTTTGTTATTTGAATAATTGAAAAATTAGAAAATTAGAAATTTTAAATTCTGCCTATTTCTATAATCTCTAGAAACATTTTTTAACCTCTGGTCTAAAAAGTAAACAATTGCATGTAAACCATTTTCAGCAACGTGAACTATATGATATTTGAGCTCTTTGAAGACATGAAGAATAACAGTATGTATGATGGTGATGCTTCTATAAAACAGAATTAACTAACCTCTTTGCCTCCTGAGTGCTCTGAACAACTTAAAATTCAGAATATTTACTTTAGTAGGGACTGGATTACATGAGCCATAGCAAGGATTAAGTATAGTTTAATTTTATTAATGCTTTTTGTTGGCAATGTCATTTGTTCTCAAAGCATCACACCCTGCTATTTAATGAAAACGTTGGTTTCCCATGTTTATCAAATACAGATCCCTCTGTATAACTCTGGTGTCATATTTCCAACCACTTAAAGATCATATTTCTGAAGTACAAAACTAATCATATTCCTCTCAAGACTTCCTTCTGACATGTTTTTCCTATTGCCATCATTATTCTGTCTCAACTCTTAGGCTACAGTCCCCTGCCCCACCTCATTGGACTTTCCCCCCAATCTCACATGAGTTGCAAAGACTTGTTGTTTCTCTTTTTTAGTTTCTTTTTTTTATTAGTATATATTTACCATACATAATAATTGCATTCATTTGGAGAAATGGTACATATATATCATACCTTAATCATTTTTACTTTCCCTTCCCCTCCCTTTTAACCCCTTCCCCATGCCCCCTGCCCATCTCCACAAAGTCTGTCTCCCTGTTTCTGTTTTCCTTTTCCTTTTTTTGAACTCAGTGAACTCAGTGACCCTCCCGCCTCAACCTCCCCAAGTACTGGGACTGCAGGAGCGCACTGCCATACATGGCTTTACCTTCCTGTTTCTTATCACCTATTTTTTATTTTGCTCTTCAAATTACTTATATTTGGGTTTCCCATATAAGAGAAGCCATGTGATATATAACTGAGTTTATTACCATTATAGTCTCAAGATGCTTCCATTTTCATACACATGACACGCATTTATCTTGTACAGCAGAGTAGTACTCCATTGTTTATATATGCAACATTTTCTTTATTTGTTCATTTGTTGAGCTGGGTGTGGTGGAGCATGCCTGTAATCTTAGCACTCGGGAGGCTGAGAAAGGAGGATGGTTGTGAGTTCAAGACCAGACTGGGATACATTAAGGAGTTCAAGGCCAGTCTGAACTGCATATCGAGACTCTGCCTCAAAACAAAATAAAGCAAAACCATCCGTTGAGGAGTGTACAGGCTACTTCTGATATATAGCTATTATGAGTTGTGTTAAACATGGGTATGTTTGGATCATAGTAATATGTTGTCTTTAACTCTTTCAAGAAGATACCCAGGAGAGGTATAGCTGAGTAAAATGGAATTTCCATTTTTAGGGATTTTTTTGGGGGGTGGGGGCAGTCTTGTTATGTAATTTAAGCTGTCCTTAAACCCCCCAGCAGTTGTCTTGCCTCACCTTCCTGGGTGGTGGGAATATAGGCATGCACCACCACGCCTGGCTAACTGTTTAGAACGTTTTTTAGTAGTCTCCATACTTATTTCCGAAGGATTCCTTTCTCCCCACAACTTTGTCAGCTTTTTTTTTTTTAAGCTCTTGATAATAGCCTTTCTTTCTGGATTGAGATGGAATCTGTGTTGTTTTACTTTGTATTTCTCTAGTGGTCAAGGATGCTGAAAATTTTTTTATGTGCTTGTTGACTGTACTTCTTTTGAGATTGTTTCAGTTGCCTACTTTTTGATTTTTTTTTTAATTTGAGTGGTCTGATTTTTAAAAAATTTCTTTATATATATTTTAGGTATTAGTTCTCTATCTGAGAAGTAGCTGGCAAACCTTTTTCCATTCTATAGATTGTTTCTTTTCTTTGTCGGTTTTTTTTTTTTTTTTTTTTTTTTTTTTTTTTTTTTTTTTTTTTTTTTTTTTTTTTTTTTTTTTTTTTTTTTTTTTTTTTTTTTTTTTTTTTTTTTTTT
>PVLD010004695.1:0-38223 GCA_004027595.1 Dinomys branickii | reverse complement strand
GCTGAGAGACATGAGTCTAAATTCATTTTTCCCAGCAGGCTTGTTGATTCATCTGCATTGATAAAACTCCCTTCAGCCTCTCCTGCCCACCCTTTCCATTTCTGGTATCAAGACCTCTTAGTTTCTGGCTCCTTTTCATCTTAGTTCTGAAGTTCTGCTGTAATTTTATATCAAGGCTCACTACTTTCTTTCCTTTCCAATTTATTCTTCATAGATTTATCTTTCTAAAGTAGATAGACTCTTTTTTTGTCCTCTTTCCATTTAACCCCACCTACTCACAAGGCTGACAAAAGAAGATCACAAGTTCAAGGCCAGCCTAGAAATTTAGTGAGATCCTGTCTAAAAACAAAAATAATTAAGTAAAAAGGGCTGGGAGTGTAGCTTAGTGTAAAAGCCCTTTGGGATCAATTCTCAGTACTGCAGAAACTAAACTAAAAAGAAACCAAACATAGAATGTCTTAGGTTATTTGATTCCATTTATTTGGAGTATCCAGAATAGGGAAATCCACAGAACTACAGACTGGTGGTTGCCAAGGGGTAAAAAGAGGAGAGGATGGAGAAAATATGCTTAATGGATGAGGGTGTACTTTGGAGTTAGGGAAATGTTTTGGAACTAATGGAGGTGGTTGTTGTACAACATTGTGAATGTACTAAATGCTACTGAAGTTGTTTGTTTAAACGTGGTTGGGCTGGGGATGTAGCTCAGCAGCATAGCACCTGCCTGGCAAGCATGAGCCCCGAGCTAGACTCCAAGTCCCCCCCAACACACAGGGTAATTTTCTCATGTGAATTTTGCCTCAAATTTATTTTTTAAAAGTTCCCTAGATGATTCTAATGTGCAGCTTAAACCTCTAAAGTGGCAAAAACCTAAGCTACAGAAGTAAACTTTACCCATCAAACTGCTTTTCAATGAGAAGTAAGAGCTTTGAAAACAATTTCCAACCAAGAGAATATGAATATAATCAACTGTCATATTTTGAGTTCACTGCAATATTTTTCTTTTCCTACTGCCTATTCTTCCTCTAGACACAGGAAGAAAATGGCTGCACAACTAATTGCTTCATATAAAATTTAGATGCCATTATACACACACACACACACACACACACACACACACACATATTCTGAAATAGCATATGCTGCTGTTATGGCTTGTGTCTAGATGTCATCCCCCCCCCACAAGCCTCATGTGGTCCTAGGTGGGGCTTTTTTAGAGGTGGGTGGATCTAAAGTATGTGACACTGGTTCATTCATGGTGCAACGCTAGGATCCAGGGCCGTGGGACTAAGGGTGTGAGTGCTGTCTATCCCAAGTACCCTGAATAAGGTATAAGGGATAAAAAAGCTGTGGTCAGCCCTTGCTTGCTTGCTTTTGCTGTCTTCTGCATGCTGTGAACTTTCTCCTCTCTGATGCCTCCCTGCCATCTGCCCTGCTTTGGAGTCAGCCAATTACCAACAGAAACTTCTACAAACTGTAAGCTAAATAAACCTTTTGCCCGTTAACTCTGGGTGTCAAGTATTTTGTCTCAGCAATGAGAAAAAGTAAGACTGGCTACTTTATAATCTGGATTTTTAAAAATTGTTTATGATTTTCCTCTTTTTATGCAAAGGAAAGGCCTCAACTAAAACTTACCCTGCCACCAAAATAATGGACGAAGTGTTTGCACATACATGTGACATTGAGCACTGTTGGTTATTATATTTGTTTTCTTTCAGAATTAATATTATTATGGAAGAAAAGACTTCATGATTTTTCCTTCATAATTATTTAAAAATTGGTTTTTAGAATTTTTTATACAAAAACACATGTAATGTATGTGTGAGTTGTGAAACACTACAGCAAAACTGACACATCACCCTAATCATCCAGTATAAAAACTGAACACCATCAACATGAGTATTGTACTTGTATGATTCTTTCCCACCCTGTCCTCCCACAGAAGCACTTTTCTGAGATGTGTCTAGCCTTATGTCTTAATCACACTGCATACCCCTAAAATAACAAGATTAATTGTGCACTCTTCAATAATTTGCTTACTAGCTTACTATTTCACTTGTGAAATCCATCCATGTAGAATACTATAGATCAATGCTATTTGAAGTATGGTCCAAGGCCTAGAGTTACAGCTCAGCGACAGAATAGTTGCTGACTATGCAGGAGCCCTGGGTTCTATCCCCAGCACTACAAGGACAACAAAGTCCTGAGGAGGTAAGAACAGGATTCCATATACATGGGTTGGCTGTATACTATCTAGTAAGGGATTACTCCACACAACTTTACGCAAAATATTTGTTCACTCACTCTCTAAATGGGTAAACAACGATGTCCTCAAGGAGTTTACAAATAAATAAATAAATAAATAAATAAAATAAATAAATAAATAAATACCAAATAAATAAAACAAATAATCATAATACCAAACATACTGTATGTGGAAAATGCTAAAAGCAGGGAACAAATATGGGTTATGGGAGTTTAAAGATGAGATTAACTGCCAAAAGGATGGTCAGTGAAAACCTCATAGAAAGGAAGGCACTTGAAATCAGTAATAATAGGTGGGATTTTTCAAAAAATGGTAGATATATTTTAGCTTGAGGAAACAAGAAAGACAAAGCCAGGGAAATAGGAAAATACTGACCATCTGTAGCACACTGAATGTGAATGGCTCTATGATAGAGATGTAAGACCAGAAAGGAAGAGTATGGTCAGAAGGTCAAACCATGGAGACCTTTTACTTTACGTATATATGTATGTGTGTATGTATGTAGGTAGGTAGTATTGAGGATTGAACCCAGGGCCTTAGTGCTGAGCTATAATTCAACTCTTTTTTCTGTTTTATTTTTATTAGTACAGGTTTGCAGTTCTTGCAGTTTACAGTCATCTTGGAGAGTGGTTACATCTATGTATCACAGCTTGCTTTTCTTTTTTTTAATCTCCTTGCCCTACCTTCTTCCTTCCTTCCTCATCCAATTCTCCTATCCCATTTTCCATTCTTATTGATATTATTATTAATCGTAGCTCATGTTATGGTATGTAATATTTACATAAGCTGAGGTTAGGTTCTTGTACATGGCATATCTTATATCCCCTTTCCTTCCTCCTCGCTTCTTGTGCTTTTTCCTTCGCACCACCTCCTTACTGTGAAAGATCCATCTACTTGTCCCCTTCTATCCCTCTTCTATTATTCTTTTTGTGCTCTGCTTCCCTGAATGAGAGCTGCTGTATGGTATCTAAGCTTGGTGTGTGGTTTATTTCACCCAACATTATATTTTTAAGGTGCATCCATTTTCCTACAAATGTTTGTCATTCTGATTGTGTGTGTGTGTGTGTGTGTGTGTGTGTGTGTGTGTGTGTTTGGTACAGGGAATTGAACTCAGGACCTTGTGCTTGCCAGGCAAGTGCTGTGCCACTGAGCTATAGCCCCAGCCCTGTCATTTTTTATAGCAGGGTAATATTCCATTATATATAGACACCATATTTTCTTTATCCAGTCATCTAGGTTGGTGGGTATATAGGCTGTTTCCAGGATTTAGGTATTATGAGTTGTGCTACTATAAACATCAGTATGCATGTGTCACTGCAGTATAATGCCTCAAACTTTTGGGGTAAGATACCTAGCAGCGGGATCACTGAGTAATATAGAATTTCAAATCTCAGTTTTTTGAGAAATCTCCATACTGATATCCTAGTTTACACTCCTACCAAGAATAAAGGAGGGTTGCTTTTTCACCAGAGCCTCCCTAGAATTTGTTAGTTTAATTTCTTAATGATTGCCAGTCTCTCTGGAGTAAGACAGTATCTTAGCAGTTTTACTTTGCATTTGTCTAATGGCCAGAAATGAGAGACAGAATCTCACTTAAGTTGCCCAGGCTTGCCTTGAACATGCAACCCTCCTGCCTCAGCATTTTAGAGTGCTGGGATTACAGATGTCCAGTTTGAGAATTATTACAATTAATCTAAAGAACAGGAGATTCTGGTGAATTGAAATTTCTAGGTTGGCCTTGAACTTGTGCTCTTCCTCTGTCAGCTTTGTGAGTAGCTGGGGTTAAAGGTGTGTGCCCCCATGCCCAGCTGGTTTCTTTAACTTAGTATGATGTTTTTGAAGTTCACTTATGTTGTTTTATGTTTCAGTATGTTATTCCCTTCTATGGAAGAGTAGTAATTCTATGTACATATCACTGTCCACTGGCAGACATTTGGGCTGTTTTTTGGCTGTTGTGCATACTGTTGCTGTGAACATGCATGTGTAAGTACTTATTTCAACACCTGTTTTCAGTTCTTTTAAATATATACCTACTTGTCTTGGTTACTTTTCTCTCCTTGCAAAGACAAAATACCCAACACCTAAAATGAAGGAAGGAAAGGCTTATTTAGCTTAACAGTTTGTGGAGGTTTCAGTCCATACTTGGCTGGCTCAGAGGCAGAGAGTGGCACATGGCAGAGGGCAAATGTTCATGGTGGCAGAACACAGCAAAAAGAGAACAAAAGGGAGGAATGGCTGCAAGCAGCCTCTTTTTCTCCCTTACATTGTAACCAAGCTACCCCCACCCAGGGGGGTGTAGCTCTCACACAGTCTCCATGCCCTCTTCTTCCACAGGCTCAGGATGTATACAAGGTAAGTGCCTTGGCTTCCTGCTGAGTCACTCAGACAAACCTCTAGACTCCCCAAGTTGACACAATGTATCAACCATAACACTACTGTAGTTTTAGCATTGTGAGATCAAATCATAATTCTATATTTAAGCTTTTGAAGAGCCAGTAAATTGCTTTCCATGGCAGCTAAATCATTCTATATTACGTGTGTGGATGTGTCTGTGTGTGTGTGGTTTTTTGCATCTCATTATGTAGTTCAGGCTGGTCTTTAAATCACTCTGTAACCTAGGCTGGCCTTGAACTTGCAGCAGTCCTGCCTCAGCCTCTCAAATACAGGGATTAGAGGCTGTGTCACCACTTCCAGCAGAGCTGGGGAACTTTAAAAATACACAGATCTAATAATTTTGTATTTAATAAGCATGCTAACGTACATTTGCACTTGCAGGGTGTATACCTAGGAATGGAATTGCTGGATGATAGGACATGTGCATCCTCAACTTTTGTAATGCAATATAGTACTGTTGTCCAAACTGTTGTACTAGTTTATGTCCTGCCGTTGCTGAATTTAAGTTTCTGCAGATTCGTGACTAAAGTGTGATTCCTATTTTAAAATACATTGTTGTTGGGGAGGGGTGTTTAGGGATTTTTGAAGAGTCTTAAAGTTCTGCTTACTCTAATAAGCTTTTATAGTGCAGTCTTTCTTTTTATATAACTTGTCCTAGAATATTTTCTTCCTCTTGATGGGGGAGAATAAAGGAAGAAGCACAGACTTTGAGTGGAATCTCATTGCTTATCGGTTTTGCTGTTTTGGCAAGTTACTTAACCTTTGTAAACTTTTTTTTTTTTTTTTTTCCGGTACCAGGGATCGAACTCAGGACCTTGCGCTTGCCAGGCAAGTGCTTATGCCACTGAGCTATACCCCCAGCCCCTAAGTTACTTAACCTTTGTGAACCTATGTGCAAAGTGGGTTGGGAGAGTATCTTTTTTCTCTTTTTTTTTTCATTTGGGAAATATATAAGCATCATTTTCTTAAAAACGCATGTCTGTTTATTGGTTTAGACTTCGATTGATTTTTTTTTTCTTTTTTAGAAAATGTTCTGTTAATGGTATTAACTGGGCATCTGACCAAAGAATGGACTTTATACTATTGGTGGTACATGTGTGATAAATTAAAATTTGTCTTAAGAGACTACTTGATTGTTAGAGTTAATAGGTCCCGAATTTTATCTGACCAGGGACTACTATTAATTCCAAGGAGGAACTGGAAGCACAATGGGCGATGACAGTGAATGGTCGAAACTGCCAGTTGATCAGAAGTGTGAACACAAGGTAAGACTCTTGGATTATCAGTTTCAGTGCCTCTGGGCTTATTTTCTTAGCGCTCACACGGTTGTCTTAGAAACTCAGAAGCGCGGGCAGAAGAATCACAAGTTTGAGCTCAGCCTGGGCTAGATAGTAAGACAAAAACAAAAACAAAAAATCAAATATGAGAAGAACTCAAATAAGATACATTAGTGAAATGGAAAGCAACTTGTATCTTTAAAAAGTTACTAGGTGGGTAGTTTTATCTTCAACTGTAGATAGTATAATATAGTTAGCTAAGTACATAGTGATATTATTTTATTATATAGAAGTCTTATTTGGCCTTAAAAGTCCAGCATTTTTTAGGTTTTCAGATCTGTATTCCAATATCTACCTTTTGAAACTAATATTTTATTTTATTTTTAGCTAACAAGACAATTTATGATGTCATGTTATTTACTGGGTATCTGTTTTTCAAATTATCTTTTTTTCTTCAATTACATATCTAGTTGCTTTCTTTTTTTGGTATCGGGAATCAAACTCACAACCTCATACTTGACAAGCAGATGCTATACTGCTGAGCTGTATCCCTGGTGTTGCTTTCATTTTTTTATTATTATTATTGCTTTCATTTTTAATCTTTTTTTTTTTTGAGACAGGGTCTTGCTGTGTGTAGTGCAGGCTGCCCTTGAATTCACTGCAATCCTCCTGCCTCAGCCTCCTGAGTGCTGCGATTACCGGTTTATGCCACCAGGCCTGGCAATTTTTAATCATTTTAAAACAAACATCAACTAGTTAGTAAATTTTCTACTTAAAGCTGTTAGGTTATCTATTTCATATTCTCGACAATTCTTTTAAAGTTTGTTTTGAATAACAGAAATTTTTACCTGGGCAGGGTAGCACCTACCTGTAGTCCCAACAGTCAGGAAGCTGAGGCAGAAAGGTCACCTAGAGTTTGAGGCCAGCCTGAGCTACATAGTGGATTCAAGGCCAGCCTGAAATACGTAGTGAGACACCATTTCAAAGGGAAAAAAATTGGAGCTTTGGTGCCTATGTTCTCTACAGAGCCACTCCCCTTTATCTTGTATAATAATCAATATGTTAGCTAGGCATGGTGGTGCATGCCTGTAATTCCAGCACTCAGTAGGCTGGGGCAGGAGGATCTTTGAGAATGTGTTATGTGAACCTACCCCTCCAAAACATTATCTCTTCTGATAAGGCCAGATTAACAGCTAGTTCATTTCTATTAGCATAGAAATTGTTGGTATGTAGTACATTAAATTTGACGGACAACTTTTAGAACTTTTTCTCAATGAAAGAAACAAATCTCTGGAAGACTTCTCATTTTTGATTAGCAAGTGTAAGAGTTTTTTAAATCTAGTGTGATTTTCTATTTCATTTCATTTTTGTTTCTTTACTCATGGCTTTGCTACTGAGCATTTATTTTGTGTTTTTGAAACTTAAAATAACAGATGGTAAAACTTGGTTTAAAAGGTACAGCTTCTTGTATTAATGTACACCATACTTAAGTCAAATGTTGCAGAATGTACAGGGCCCTAAGTATTTAAAGCATCCTATATTTGGTTAGACAGCTTTCTTTCTTTTGAAAGAAGTATTTTTTCTCTGAGCATAGCACCTGCTCCAAAATACATTTTATTTAAACAACATAATTATTTCTTCTACTTTTCAGTCATGTATTGATTTTTCCCTTCTTTCTTTTCATCTAATACAATGTTGAGGAAGACACCTAATTCTCTACTAGTACTTAACGCAGTAATTGTATCCACAAACTAACCTCTCACACTCCCTGAAATCCTTACAGTGGCTTCCCATTGCTCTTAAAATAAGGAACACGACAACCTTTCTTTCAGTCTTCACAATACACACGACCTGGTCCTTTCTAGTCCTGTGCAGTTCATTTTGTATCACATTCCCTTCTCTTTACAGGTGTGCGAGCACTGTGTTAACTTCCTGACATAGGAACATGAAATATACCTGTTTTTCTCCTGGAATGTTCTTCCCCATTGCCTCCCTTTTCTAATTAATGCCTGTTTATCTTTCAGAGCTCAGATCAAGCACCAGTTTCTTTTTTTGTGTGCTTCTTTTGTTGTTGTTTTGAGACAGGGTCTCACTATGCAGCTCAGGCTGGCCTGGAGCTCACTTTGTATCCCAGGTTAGTTTCAAACTCACAACGATCCTCCTGCTTCAGCCTCCCAAGTGCTGGGATTACAGGCATGTGCCACCACACCTGGCATCAAGTACCAGTTTCTTACGAAAACTTAACACTAACACACAATAGCTTTTATTATACGTACTTTGCCTTTATAGTACTTAATACTTTGTTAATTTTATATTGCTTTGTGTGATTGTTCAGTGTTTATCTCTACTGCTAGAATGTAAGCTCCATAAGAGCTAAGGCTAATTTTGGTTTTTATTTATATATTAAATGCTCATTGAATAAATTAATGAAAAAAACCTCAGTAAAGGTATCTGAAATCTGCTAAAATAAATATTGATTAAAAATTGATAGTATAGTATAAAGCTGCCTAATGAGTATTACAAATAACAGGTGAAATAAACCATACTTTGAGGAATGGGCAATTTCATCAGGATGATTTCACATGTTTGAGTTGTCACATTTTTAATGCCATATTATAAAGATATAAAATGAAAAACATAATGGTCTCTTATGAATTTCATATAGCCTTGGCAAAACATTCATAAACGAAAACAAATACAAATACTAAGTATTACAAACATAAAAAGGATATGTAAAAAAATTTTTTTTAATTCATCAAAAGTTTACTGACAGTTTTTAAAAATTTATCTAAATTCTTAAAATCTTTCATTCTTTCTATTCATGGGGTTCCTTTGTTCACATTACCTAGTATAAGCTATTCATTTTTACTTCTCTTCCAGATTAACAGTAGGTAATATCATTAAATTTTGCTTCAAAACATTATTTCTCTTTTAGCTATGGAAAGCAAGGTTAAGTGGATATGAAGAGGCCCTGAAAATCTTCCAAAAAATAAAGGATGAGAAGAGCCCAGAATGGTCCAAATTTTTGGGATTGATCAAAAAGTTTGTCACTGATTCTAATGCAGTGGTTCAGTTGAAAGGACTTGAAGCTGCCCTTGTTTATATTGAAAATGCCCATGTCGCAGGAAAGTAAGTAGTTTTTTTCCCAACGATTCTGGTAAAGACCTCTTTCTTGTGCCACTTAGATTAATTATAATTTATAGGTGTTTAGTTATTAATACTTTTAGAATGTGCTCATTTTCTTATATAGCTCCTTGATACTTGTTTTGCATTGTCTTTACTCACAAACTATAAATGGTAAGTGAGAAGGTCTTTAATAACTTTTGGAAAAAACTGAGGTTGTCAGCAAAGGACTGACCAGAATATCACTGACGACTATTGAGTATCACAAAAACAGTGCTGCCCTCCCCTTCCCCCTGTGGAAACAGTGTTTTCCAGCTAGGTGATCTCAGAGACATCTCATTTCTCAGAGGAGGGCGTGCTAACTAACCAACTTACGTGACTCCTGGTCTGTTTGATTTGAGCTATAGATGATAGAAGTTTCCAGTCAATCATTGTCCCATACCTCATAAACCTGGTTTTTCTGACTCTAGTATTTATGTCATACCTTCCATACAAAAAGAGTTGAGACCCTTGACTTAATTTCACAGGAAAGAGGTAATTACTTCAAAGATTATACCAATAAAGATACGTATTAATTTGACAGTTTGGTTAAACGGCATCACCATTAATGAAGCCATTGCCATTTTATGTTTCTTTTTTTTTTTCTCTGATATCAGAAAGTACTTTGTGAACAAATGCTGTAGGTAATTCCACCCCACTCAATCCCTCTAGTTCCTGGGAGTACAGAATCTATTTAATTTAGGAGAGCCAATGCAATAAAATTACGGTAAATTTTGCTAATGAATTGAGAACAGTTGATATGAAATAACCATTTATCTCCTTATATGAAGAAATTCACTTGCTGTTGACTTAAGATTTTTCCCAAAACAGTGAGCACTCTATGATTCTGGTTTTTTTTAACAGCGTACTTAGTATTCGTGTGTATGAGGCAGACACATGCTTTAGAGAAACATCTAGAAGGATAGATATGAAAAGGTGGAAAGGAATTTTCTTTGAGTAGCAGGATTTCAAGGAATTTTTGCTTTCTTTGAATTTTCTACATTTATAAACTGAAACTGTTTATGTCATAAACTGAAACTAATATTTTATGGATTACATAAGTTTTTTATTAATATTCTCAAACATACATTTAAAAACTAGAAGCTCATTTACTTTTAAGAATTTGGGGGAAAAAACAAAGAATTTGTCCCTTCTGGGAGTCTTCCCAGAAGAATTAAAAACACTGTATCACAGCTATATGTGTGCACTCATGTTTATAGCAGCACAGTTTGTAATAGCTAAATGTTGGAAACAACCCAAATCCCCATCAACTTAGGAATGGATAAAAAATAAGTGATCTTTTTATATAATGGAGTACTACTCAGCCATAAAGAAGGATAAACGGGAGACTTTTATAGATAAATACATGCAATTTGAGACCATACCCATATGTGAAATAAACCAGATACATGTGTGCAAACATCATATTGTCTCTCTAGTGTAAGAAGCTGAAAGAGTGAGTAAGATCCAAAATGTGTAATAGATACTGTAAAATGGGAAGAAGCTTCAAAAGGAAAAAGAAGCTGGGATGGCGGAATGGAGAAAAAAAGGAAGGGAAAAGCAAAAAGAAAAAAATATATATAATTATATATATATTTATTTTTAGAAGATAGTTAAGATAGTTATACTACTAATTTCTCTTAGTTATTGAAAAGAATAGTTTGCACTAATATTGTTTGGACGATTAAATGCTGATATCTTGTACTCTGAGTAACTAATTTAAAGATAACAGTGCAGCTGGGGATATAGCTCAGTGGAATAAGCGCCTGCCCAGCAAGCGCAGGGTCCTGAGTTCAATCCCCAGTACCGCCAAAAAAAAACAAAAAAAAAAAAACAAAAAAAAAAAATAAAGATAACAGTGCAATATATTAGCCATTGTTACCCTCCTATTACCTTATTTTGAAATTTTGGTAGTCTTTTTTTCTCTTTAAAATTAAAAAAGAAGGGCTGGGGATATAGCTCAGTGACATAAGCGCCTGCCTGGCAAGCGTAAGGTCCTGAGTTTGATTTCTGGTACTGCAAAAAAAATAAAATAAATAAAAAAGAAGTTGTAAAATATTTGTACATCTCTTTTCTATGTCTTTTATCCGGTTCTATTAAAGTGTGACTTTTGTGTGTGGTGATGGTTGTTTATATTACAGAACCACGGGAGAAGTTGTGTCAGGTGTTGTAAGTAAAGTTTTCAACCAACCTAAAGCCAAAGCCAAGGAGCTGGGCATAGAGATTTGTCTCATGTACATAGAGATTGAGAAAGGAGAGGCTGTGCAAGAAGAGCTCCTGAAAGGCCTGGATAACAAGAACCCCAAGATCATAGTGGCATGTATAGAGACACTGAGGAAAGCCTTAAGGTAAGACTTTTTCCTTTTTGCTTTAGTTCTGTTATCTAGAGGTTGAGATACTGGATTAAACAGAAGTGGAGACTTGTTGAACTTGACTTGGCCACAGCAGGAAAGTGAGTAATGTCTGCCTTCAAGTGTGTTACTTTTTCTAAGTCCCTTCCTGTTGAAGGGTCATTTCTGACTTATTCTCGGATTGAGAATTGGCCTTTTGGTAGAGAAGCATTCCCGAGGTACATTAGCAATATCCTCTTGCTATCCTGAAGTATAGATTTAAGTACTTTAAAATGTTAGCCATAGAGGCAGTTTGTTTGCTCACATGTCTTTTTTTCAAAATAGGGTCTCACTATATAGTTCAGACTAGCTGCTGCCCTTGAGCTCACTATGTAGTCCAGGCAGGTCTTAAACTCACTTCAGTCTTCCTGCCTCTACCTCCTGAGTGCTAGGACTGCAAGTGTGCACCACCACACCTGGCCACATACCTTTTTCTAGGTACCTTTTTGGTAATAAAGTAAAAGCAAATGGCTATATCCCTTTAGATAGGAGTCAGCAACAGCAAAGAAAAAATAACTTTTATATATATGTCTAGGTTACTATTCATTGCTGTGACAAAATACCTGACACCCAGAATTAAGGAAGGTTTATTTAGCTTATATTTTGTGGAGGTTTCAGTCCATACTTGGCTAGCTGCAAGACAGAGTGGCACATGACAGGGGACAGCAGTTCTTAGGGGCAGAAAACAATAAAGCAACAACAGCAACAGGGGAGAATGGCAGAGAAGGGCAAGCCTCTTTCCTTCCCTTAGATTGTAAGCAGGCTACTCCCACCCAGGGGCAGGTAGCACTCACGTGATCTCCATGCCCTCCTCTTGCGCAGGCTCAGGATGAATACAAAGTAAGCACCCTGGCTTCCTGCTGAATCACACAGTTAACTTTCTAAACTTCTCACATCCTAGAGCAGGAAGGGCATGTCCTTTTCACCCCATTATGTAGAACTGCTGAGTCACTTAGCCAAACCTCCAACTCCCCAAGTTGACATAATATATCAACCATAACAATATAATAAGTTATCTTTGTCTGTATATTTTCTTGTTTGGCATTGAAGTTTTTTATGAATGAGATCTCTTTCAGGAACAAGAAGCTGTATTTTGCTATAGAACTCTAACTTAGACAAATCTATAGTTTATTCTGATTTGGCAATTCTTCTAATCTGATGTCATTTCCAGTGCTGTTCATGTTAGATACTTCAGTAGCAGCTCTAGGGAAGTCCTCACTCAGCTCTCCTGTAATGTCATGTAGGATCTACATCTTGGAGAAAACACTCCCTTCACTGTCTATGTGAAAATATCAAAAATTATCTTTGATGTATGTTAAAAGTTTTATGTTGTCTTTTGCTTGATTTATAGTGTTCTTTTATAAAATTCGACTTCCACATAGATTCTTGTGAGATAAGGTTTCCTTATTTCTAGCCTGTTATGGTATGGGAGGCATGTGTTTTAATGAGTAGTAAGCAGTATGCTCATCTTAATATTATCTTAGAAATTTAGTGAGTTAACTGTGTGCTTGTATCAGTAGGTCTGTCCTTAATAAAGTAAAAATATATTATAAACATCTGTCTTTATATTAGAAGTTTGTAGTCTAAAACTTTCAATTATACAAAGAGCCGTTTCGGGCTGCATACCATAAGTTTATACATGCTGCAGTTCATCACCACTGCTCTAGGTACCTCATCTTTAAGGTGATAGGGAGAATAAGGTCAGGAAAAGGCAACTTAGAGCCACCTGTGTGACTAATTCCTGTGATCCCAGCCACTCAGGAGGCTGAGACAGAAGGCATAGATGGCCCCAGAACTGGGGCTGGGGGTTATGTCTATCTAATTGTGTGCGGGGATTGAGCCTTGAGCTTTGTGTATGCTAGGCAAGTGCTATACCACTGAACTACATCCTCTTCCCTTTTTATTTTACACTCAGTCAGGGTCTTGCTAAGTTGCCCAGGCTGGCCTTGAATTTATTATCCTCCTGACTCACACTCCCAAGCAGCTCAGATTGCAGGTGTGCGCCAGGATAAGTATATCTTCTTGTCTTTGTCTCAGTCGCTTTCTCATCTCTGAAATATAGTATTGAATACCACAGCTTAGACAAAGAGAGATCTCTTTTGGCCCACATTTCAGTCTGTAGTTAGCTGGCTCCAAGGCAGGACAGCATGGGAAAGGGGCCTGGTAGAGGAGAGCTGTGCACAGCATGGCAGGCAGGAACCAGAGAGAGTGAAGTGAGGTGTTAGAAGGGACGCTCTTTGAGGTCATGCCCTCAGTGACATGCCACTTCTGATCAAACCTCAGTTCCCTCCCACCGCTTTACCGCAAGTTAGCTATAATGCCCCAGGATCCAGTCACCTTTCAGAAGCCCCGCCCATTAAACACATGAGTCTTCAGAAAGCTTTCCAGATAAAAATTACAACTCTTCATCCTCCTCCTCCTCCTCATTATTGTTTTTCTCCTGTTGATAGAGATCCAACCCAAAGCCCCATAGATGCTAGGGAAGTGCAGCCACTCAGTTCCGTCTCAGCCCTGTCTTCCTTATTAGTGTTATTTATACTTAGTGTGTTCCTCTGTAGTTCTTTATATGTCCTAAAGAATCTATGGTTTGAATCACACCTCGAGGAACCTTGAGGCAAAAGTGCTCAATCATAGGTTCCAGAACCCCCTAAAGTTATCTTTGTCAGTGGCAGCTTCAGAAGACCAGAAACATTTACGTTGTCCTTAAAACAGGCTTCTAGAACTCTATTGTTTTTTCTATAGTAATATATTTAGTATTGAACTTAGGTTTTGTTATTTATCAATTTTCCATGTGGACTTATTCCATCTGTTTTCTTTCAGAAGTAAGCTAGAACAGAGAAACAAAATAAATGAGATGGCTAGGCATGGCAGTGCATGCTTATAATCGCAGTACTTGGGAGGCTGAGGCAGGAGGATCACCACGAGTTTGAGGCCAGCCTAAACTACATAGTGAAACCCTACCTTAGAAAAAATAAACTTCCCGTTCATTAGTCAAAGTAAGATTTGACATTCCAAATGTTAAGTTCTTTAGGTACCATTTTGAGAACCAGCCGGGCATGGTGGCTCCTGCCTGTAATCGCAGCACTTGGGAGCCTGAGGCAGGAGGAGTGCCATGAGTTTGAGGCCAGCCTGAGCTACATAGAGAGTTCAAGGCCAAGCCTGGACTATACAACAATATTCTATTTCAAAAAACAAAAACAAAATAAATCACCCCTATGTAACATGTGGTATGGGGCTGTGTGTATACAACCCAAGCACATCAAGTGTTGACAATGTTTTTACCCAATTTTTCTAGTGAGTTTGGTTCTAAAATCATCATGCTTAAGCCAATTATCAAAGTGTTGCCAAAACTCTTTGAGTCTCGAGAGAAGGCTGTTCGAGATGAAGCCAAACTAATTGCTGTGGAGATTTACAGATGGATTCGGGATGCCCTGAGACCCCCATTACAAAACATAAACTCTGTTCAGGTAAGAAACGACATTCTCTCTTTCACTTTGCATGAGGTTAATATGAAGGTATAGTATTTCCTCCCTGTTAATATTCTATCCTCACATAGAATTATTTTTTGTTCTTTTTTGGTGGGGCTGGGGATTGAACTCAAGGCCTCATACATGCTAAGCAAGTGCTGTATTACTGAGCTACATCCTCATCCCTGTTGTTTATTTTGAAATCAGCTTATTTTTCTAAGCATAGCTAACTTTGCTATTATTTTGTCTTCTCAGCTTAAATTCTATGTATTAAATGATTCTAACTTGCTAGTGTTAAATGTATAGCAGTTTGAAAGATCCCTTAATAATTCTTTTGGGTAGCAGGACTTACCTGTTTCAAAGAAACTCACTTTATTGGACTTTTTATTAAAATGAGTTTGAAGAATGATACAAATATACATGAATTCATAAACTCATGAGTTTGTCCTAAAAGTAGATTTTGTTTTTCTTAGTGTATACGTATGCATGCATATGTATATGTGTGTGCATATATACGTATATGCATATATATATTCATGTATCATTAGTGTAATGTAAATTGGTGTGATTATACTACAACATATATACTATTTAAATTTATTTTTCTTGTTTGCACTATTAGTGCCACATACAAAAGAAATTGTGTCTCAATATATCAGTAAATATAAAGTATGGTTTTTAATGGTGGAATGTAGATAAGTTTTTAAAAATGTTGTATATTTGCAGTTAAAAGAACTAGAAGAAGAATGGGTCAAACTACCAATGGGTGCTCCTAAACCAACTCGATTTCTACGTTCCCAACAAGAACTAGAAGCTAAATTAGAGCAGCAACAAGCTGCTGGTGGTGATGCTGAAGGGGGTAAGCCAGTGTAAAGCTCAAGGTTCTTAAAAATTAGCAAGGTGCTGCCCCAGGGATATGTTCCAGTAGGTATATTTTGAAAGATAATATATAAACTGGATTTGACACTAATAATTCTATCCCTTCTGTATTAGGTTTTTTTCTTTCTTTTCTTTCCTTTTCTTTCTGTAATTTTAAAGAGAACTTAAAAAAACGAATAAATGATACAGAGTTTCAAAACAAGATGATAGCAAAATTAACAATGGTTGTTAATATTGCATATTGTTAACTTCACCATAGTTGCTCAGATTACCTGGTATAGGCATGTAAAATTGATCAAACAGTATAAGCACTAACTGTTCCTTTCAATAAACTAATAGAAATTAGTAGTACAATTATCTTAGCTGTCTTGTGTGTGTGTGTGTGTGTGTGTGTGTGTGTGTATTTTTTTTTCCCCCTTTTCTCTTTTTCTCCTTTCCCCCATACCAGTTGTTCTTTCCTTTTGAGCAGTTTCTTTCCCTTTTACAATATCTATTGTACCTTTTGGATTTTATTTAACTCTTACAGTTTCTTACACGAGGGAGACAATACATTGTTTATATACTATGCTAGTCTGATTTATTTCACTTACAAGTGTGGTCTCTAGTTGCATACATTTACCTATAAAAGCCTCGAGTTTATCTTTATAGCTGAGTAATACTCTGTGTATAAAAATACCATATCTTTTTTATCCATTCCTCAGTTGATGGGCATTTAGGTTGTTTCCAAGATTTAGCTATAGCAAGTTGCGCTGCAACTTGATGCACATATATCAGTATGATGTTTTCAATTCTTCTGGGAAAATACCCAGAGGGAGAGTAGCTGGGTTGAATGGGACCTCTAATCCTAGTTTTTTTTAAAATCTCACTGATTTCCACAGTGGTTTCACCAGTCAGCGCTCCCACCAACAGTGGAGAAGGATTCCTTTTTCCCCACAGCCCCTCCAGCTTTTGTTACGGGTTGATTTTTTTTTTTTTTTTTTATGATAGCCATTATTTCTGGGCTGAGATGGAATCTCAGTGTTATTTTAATTGGCATTTCTCAAATGACCGATGATGTTGAACATTTTTTCATGTATTTGTCATTTGTATTTCTTCATCTGAGAAGTGTGTTCATCTCAGATGCCCATGTTTTGATTGAGTCTTTGAATTTGGGGGCTCTTTTTTTTTTTTTTTTTTTTAATTCTTTATATGTTCTAAATAGAAGTCCTTTGCTTAAGGGGCAATTGGCTAAAATTTTTTTCCCAATTCATGGGTTTTCTTTTCACTCTGGGACTGGTAGCTGTTTAATAAGAATCCTTCCATACATTTTAAATGTTTGGGTTTTTTTCTTCAAGGTGGTGACGATGGTGATGAGGTGCCACAAATAGATGCATATGAGCTTTTGGAAGCAGTAGAGATCCTTTCCAAACTTCCCAAAGACTTTTATGACAAAATTGTAAGTAATGGCTAAACTTCTTTCATTTATCTGATTTTTTAAAAACTACTTGCCTGGTATACACCTGTGTCCATATCTTCTCTCTAGCACAGTGTGAGAGTCACTTCCTTTTCTTTGCTCCTACTTTATGTATATAAATGATACCTTTCTTACATGTCTTGCCAAAAATCAGATTATTCTCACCTTCTTTTTTCAGTTATTCTCTGGTTTCACTTCAAAATGCCTCTCTCTAACTTATCTCCGCTTTCCCGTCCTGACTGCCACTCTTTCAGCCCAGGTTTCTTGACTTTGTTTCCTGATACTTTTTTCAGAAAACTGTTTCCGTGCCGCCCTCCGGTGTCTTGTAGGATATTGGGCAGCATCTGTGGCTTTTCCCACTAGGATCAGTATTATGCAATCATGACCAAACCATGACCATCAGAAATGATTCCAGACCTTCTTAACTGACCCCAAAGAAGCAGAGCTGCCCCCTAGTCTCACCCTCATCACCACCATCAGCTCTTTTCGTCTTTTGGTTATATTCCATGATGCGAACAGAGGTACCACCTTATTAAAGCTCACCATGGCTTCTGTGGGTGCTTTTTTGTTTTCTATTTTTTACTTTTTATTTTTCATTTTTTTGGTCTTTTTGAGACAGGGTCTCACTATGCAGCTCAGGCTGGCCTTGAGTTCACTTTGTAGTCCAGGCTGGTCTTGAACTCGCAATGATCCTCCTGCTTCGGCCTTCTGGGTGCTGGGGTTACAGACATGCACCACCACGCCTGGCCATGGGTGTTTTTTGTTTGGGTTTGGTTTTTGTTGTTTTGTGTTTGAGACAGGGTCTCACTATGTAGTTCACGTTAGCCTTGAACTCCCCTATGTATCCCAGGCTGGCCTTGAATTCATGGTGATCCTCCTGCTTCAGTCTCCTGCATACACTTCCATGGGTCTTAAGATGATATCTTAAGTCATCTTTTGGCCACTGAAAAACCATGTGTAACATATTTGAAGCCACCACTTTCCTCCTAGCCATATTTCTAACTGTCCTCACTCTGTTGTTTTAGCCCTTCTGGACTTCTCCCTGTAGCATGTATGCTGTTGTTTTTTTTTAAACTGTGGACCTTAATGAGTGCTGTTCTTTCTGTCTATAATATTCCCCTCCAACAATCACCTAATAGTACTTCTCATCTTAAGCATAAATGTTTTAGGAGAGGTCCCACTTGACTGCCTAAACTAAGGTAAATCCTGCTTCTCTATAGCAATGCATCTCACTCTTCTCTGTCAAGGGATCATGACCTGGGCATTATTTACTGAAGCTCTTTGAAGTTCTGCTGTCAGCTCCTTGAGTAACTAGTTAACCTCTTTATAACAAATATTTGGTGAATTGAAGTGTAGTCATCTTCTTTGTGATAGAAACCGAGACCCCACACAGAACCAGACCAGACCTTCTGACAGACAGAAGTCTTTATGGGGGGGTGGTGACAGAGTAGCAGACTAGCTAACGGACCAAGGTAGTCCTTGAGCTGAGGAAAGCGTGGGCCTTTAAGCTCTTTTTTTCTGGTGGGGGTGGGGTGGGGTGAAGAGATGTCCCTGGTCCAGAACAGGCAGAGCCCCAAGCGGCGGGGAGGGCGTCCAGGCCAGAATAGCCCAACGGCAGGAGTTGCCATGTCAGAATGACCCGAGCAGGTGAACTGCCAGAGCGAATGAGGGTGGGGATAGCTTTTGTGGCCGAGGGGAACTGAGGTGGAACAGGTAAGGGAACGAGAGAAATATTGAGGGTTAAAGTTTTCCCACGAGGGGGGTGGGCTACCTCGTAGCTTATCACTTTGTATCTCATTCTTTCAAATAGTGAGTGTTTAAATTGTTGAATGACTATTTGATTTCTGGTGAGGTACATTCTACTTCATAGCCATAAAACAAAATGATTAGTATTATACTCACAATCAGAAAATGAGTCTTCAAGGTTAGAACAGTTTTGGTTGTTATGTGATTGTTCTTTTTTGGTCTTTCTAATGTTGTCATGTATAGAACATGTTCTCCTATAATGGTGCCACTGTGAGATGGGCTAGAAATATTTTTATTTTTTTATTTTTATGATTTCTGTTTGATATCTGTTTACCAATTTTTACCTAGTAAGTGAGATGGAAATGTATGGCATTCTGTTTACTTACTTTACTTTAGGGTAGTGATCATGAACCTTTTAGAATTTTCAGCAAAAACAAATAGCCCACTATGCCGCATGTGCCATAGGTTTGCCCTTACTGCTTTAGGACTATGAAATCTTACGAAAATATGTTTTATATGTGAACAAAATTTATATGAACAAAATAGTCTGATTGGCTACATATCTTTGCAGATTTTTAAAACTAACTTTAGAAAAAGTTTCTGAAAACCAACAAAAATTTTGTCTTTGCTGGGTGTGGTGGTACACACCTATAATCTCAGCACTTGGGAGGCTGAGACAGGAGATTTGCAAGTTCAAGGCCAGCCTGAAATACATAGGGAGACTGTGTCTCAAAAACAAAAAATATATGGCTTTGAATTAGTAGAGTGCAAGAAATAGACTTTTATTCTGCTCTTTTATTTTCTGTTGTATAAGTGACTCTTATTGTGTCTTTCAGGAGGCAAAAAAATGGCAAGAAAGAAAAGAAGCCCTGGAGGCTGTAGAAGTACTAGTGAAAAACCCTAAACTGGAAGCAGGAGATTATGCGGATTTAGTAAAAGCTTTGAAGAAGGTTTGTAGACACAGTAAAATGCATATAAAAGTCAATGTATTAATAAAGAATGAAAAGTAATCCCTCCAAACTAAATAAAACAGTAATTTTTAAATTCTAAAAAATGTATCAAGGATTTTATTTAATATACTTAGTTGATTAGTACTACACTCAGGCCTGAATGAAGCTTGCTGAGCATGTTTTTCTTTGTGAGACACTTGTGACCTTTTGCACTTAGGAAGACTATACAGCACTCCAATAGTACATGTGGGTCATTGCATCAACAGAAAGCACAGAAATGCAACAAATGTGACACTCTGGACCCTAAAAATGACACTTGTTTATAGTATGAGAGCTCAAAGAGGAAAGCAGAACATCGCCTTGTCGTGGCCCAGCTGGGACATGCTCACTGGACAACATAGATTTTCACAGCTCTGTGCTTGTCTGTGAATGAGCAGGAAGGTGCCACTGCACTGATGTGGGGTTATAAATCAATGTTAGCACCAGTACAGATCCATGGCTTTCTTATGCTTTCCTCCAAGTGGGGCTTGAGGGAAAAGATACAATTTGTCAGATCTTTGTTCAGTCATCAGTTTTCTATATTGAAAGATTATAGACTCATGTAAGTTTCATTAAAAGGCAATTTCTAGGCCGGGGATATAGCTCAGCAGCCCAAGCACTTGCCTGGCAAGCACAAGGTCCTGAGTTTGACTCCTGGTATCCACCCCCAAAAAAGGCAATTTTGTGGTTAGCCACCTGAGACCTGGAGGAAAAAATGAGGAGAGAGGGAGAGGACACTAAGAAATAGCTTTTTATTCTTGTCATTAATAGTAATAGGTGTTCTCTACACACATTTTTTAGGTTGTTAGCTTTTCAAATAAAGACAGTTTGATTTTTGTCCACATTATGACTATAAATGTAATCTGACTATATTATATACAGAGAGAACTATTGGTTTTATTTTTCTTGTTTTGTTCTTTCCTTCCCTTGTTTGTGGTACTGAGCTCAGACCCCGGGTACTGAGTGTGCTAAGCGCATGGCCTCCCACTGAGCTCCAGCTATAACTCGTGACACTCTGTTTGAGTAGACATAGTAGATACCTGAGAAATCTAGGTGGCCGCAGGAACTTCTTTCCCTTTTCATATGGTGGGGTGGGGAGAATCAGTCAAAAGCTTGAAGTAAAGAGAGTTAATTTTGTGCCTAAAATACTCAAAACAATTAATTTTTTAGTTGCGTGAATTAATCTGAAGCATGACATTTCAGTTTTTTATTTGATTTTATTTATGTGCACATACAAATATGCAAACTTCATACTATGTTGATTTCACAGCAACATAGGGAAAAATGGGAAGGAAATAATGATAGTAAGGGGTAGGATACAGACCGGTTGTTCTTTTTACAATTCATATTGTTTTCTCTCTATTGTCTAAGTCAAGTAATCTTACTAATTTCTCATTTTTTCTTTTAATCTAAACAGTAAAAATTGTTCATTTTAAAATTCCTTTTGAGATTTCTGAAATTGTCGTCTTTCAATACTCTGTGAGCTTTCTTTTTCTGAGGTTATAGTTCTTTCATCTATAAGGTGCCCTTCTCCCCATCCTTTCTTGACAATTCCCTGTGGATGGTGGTTGATCTGGTACTACAAGCAGCACTGGAGGAGAACCTGCTAAACCCTTGGCAGTCATGGTGTGACTGCAGTGACAACTCCAGAGCCAGGCCCTCCCCTCAAAGCATTTATAATTTTCAGTTCTGGACTTCAAAATTTCCATTCGTGCTTCTTGGATGTAAATATTACACATTGTGGTACCTAGGTTGGGCCCTGTGGTATTGAGTATACTTTTTGAATTTCTTGTTCCAAAACAAAATCAGTAGACCTCCAGGTTTCATGCCATTATCAGAGTCACCTCCTATAGCTGTATGATACTGACAGCCCAGATTGCTACCACTAAAGCGTTAGCTGTTTGAAGTTGTTTTATATATGCTTGATGCTAGAACTTGAAGATAGACGGAGCATGATAAAGGGTTCTAGATTCATTATTATCAAAGAGGAATAAGCTTTCCTCTTTTATAGGAAATAAAATGGGTCATATATTAGCATAGTAGCTTTCAGAGTTGTTTTAAGGATGATTTTTAGTACCCTGCTATAGGGTATGACTATCTTGTTTCCCTTTTTCTCCCTTTCTAGGTTGTTGGAAAGGATACTAATGTCATGTTGGTGGCTCTGGCAGCAAAATGTCTTACTGGCCTGGCTGTTGGGCTGAGGAAGAAATTTGGACAATATGCAGGACATGTAAGTAATGCTTCTTTTTAGATTCAAATTTATAGAATTGCCAAAAGTAGCAGACTAGTTTGCTAGTTTTATAATTTCTTTCTTTTGCTGGGTGTGGTGGTGCATGCCTCTCATCCCAGCACTCTGGAGTCTGAGGCAGGAGGGCTGTTGCGAGTTTGAGGCCACCCTGTGCTACAAAGTGAGCTCAAGGCCAACTTGAACTGCATAGCGAGACCCTGTCTCAAAAGACAAAAAATAAAACAATTTCTTTCCTTTATTAGTTTCAGGTTTGGAATATTCTTGTTTTATTAGGACCTCAAGATGCATCATTAGGTTATTTATTTGGGATTGCTTTATTCTTTTTTGTGTGCATTCACAGCTATAAATTTCCCTCTTAACAACAGTTTTGATTGTATCCCATAGGTTTTGGCATGTTGTGTTTCCATTATTTGATTCTAGAAACATTTTTATTCCCTGATTTCTTCTGTGATCCACTGCATAATCAATAATGTATAATTTAAAGATGGAGTAAAACTTATAGTAACCAGGGGCTGGGGTGTACATCTTGTACTGGTAGACATCTTGCACTGTGTAAGTTGAGTGGCAATCCAGTTTGTAATAGTTTATATAAGTTGAGGTATTTTTCTTTAACCGCAGCAGCTATCAGTTGGCCTCTAAATATTGTCTGAATTGTTTAGAATGGTGTAATATCCTGAAAATTTATCATATTGAACTTTGGAATTTAACTTCCTGGTTACTTGAACATTTCATTCCTAGATTGACTCGAGTCCCCTAATAGTCCCTTATCATGTCTGTTTTATAGAGTATAATAATATCTAGCTACACTTGAGTTACGCTATTTGGAGCTGGCTTGCTCATAACATTAAAAATAATTTCAGAGAACTTAACTGACACTACCAAAAGACACTACCAAAAAAAAAAATAAATCATGACTGACTCATGATCAGGGAAGTAAAAACAAAGGTCTGATGTCTGGCATGGTAGGCATTCCTGTATTCCCACTTCTTAAGAGGCTGAGGCAGGAGGCTTACTTGAGTCTAGCAATTTAAAAATAAAGGTCTGTAAGTCATTTAGACATGTAAATAATCTACTGAATAAAAATTTTAGTCTTTCCTTTTTTTAAACAGGGTCTCCCTACATGGTTCAGGCTGGCCTCAAATCCACTATGTAGCCCAGGCTGGCCTGGGACTTGCAGCAGTGCTTTTGCCTTGGCTTCCCAAGTGCTGGGATTATTGGTGTGTGCCTCCATGCCCAGCCTGTAATCTATTTTATAGTAGTAAATATATCAGTATATTAACTTTTGGTCAGCTTCAAGTTGCATTTTGAGAGATAGTTTATATTTTTGGAATAGTAGTAACTTTCCAAGGTAGAAAACAAGTTTTAAAATCGGTGCACCTCACTAAGTAGTGAGTAGACGGTTACTTTGACCTTAGTTTGAAATCTGATTCTGGATTCATTTCACACTTTATCATTAAGCTTTAAGATGCCTTCAGTACCCTGTAATTGAGGGGCTTTTTCCTCAAAACTGTAATGTATACATATGTAGTATCAAATATGGTAGTGTTTAGCTATTTATCTTTGCAGTAATATAAAAGTGAACTCTAGCTTTGTAGTCAATATACTACCTTAATTTTTCAAGCTTATAACTAAAGTTTGGCATTAAAAAGTCCTTTATATTTCTTATGGGAACCATATTCTTTCTGATCTGTACCACTTCTATGAAATATGGAAAATAAACCAGCAGAGCAGTGCCATTGGCTTTACTATATCTTTTCAACCTCTAAAATAACTTTGAAAGCTGGGCATGGTGGTGCTTGCTTGTAGTCCCAGGAAGCTGAGGCAGGAAGATAACAAGTTTGAGTCCAGCCTGGGCAACTTGACAACTTAGCTGAGGCTCTGTGAGAAATATGAAAAGGACTAGGGCCTAGACATGGTGGAGCATACCTGTGGTCCTTGCACTCAAGTAGGCTGAAGCAGAAAGATCACCATGAGTTTGAGACCTGCTAAGGCTATATAGTGAGTTCACAGCCAGCATGAACTACATAGTGAGACCCTGTTTCAAAAGAAAGAAAGGAAGCAGGGGCTGAGGATATAGCTGTGCAGAGATCCTGGATTGAATCCCTAGTACTGTATAAATAAACTTGGGTTAGGCATGGTGGCACACAACTGTAATTCTAGTCACTTGGGAGGCTGAGGCAGGAGGATTGCAAGTTCAGTGCTATCCTGGGCAACTTTATCAAGACCTTGTCTTAAAATAATTAAAATGCATTTAAAAATAAAAAGTGCTGGTGGTGTTGCTCAGTGGTAGCATACATGCTTAACACATACTAGGTGCTGAGTTCAGTCTCCACTACCTCAGATTTTTATTTATTTTTTTAAAAGTAAGATCTTGCTGTCCAGCCCAGGTTGGCCTTAACCTAGCCCTCCTAGATAATGGGATTACCAACCTGCACCATGATGCCCTGCAGAAAGTGTCTCTTTAATGTGCCTCCTAACACAGTGCCTGACACTGTTATGTACCATAGACATTAATATTTAATGAGTTTATAATAATTTAGAAGATAAAATTAAAATTATAAAAATTCCAACCTTACTTTCTAAAGATAGTACTTGAAGCCTGGAATGGTGGCATACACCTATAACCCCAGTACTTGGGAGGCTGTGGTATTAGGGTTGCTGTGAGTTTGAGGGCAGCCTGGGCTACACAGTGAGATACTGCCTCAAAAAAAGTAAACGACTTAAAAAAAAAAGATAGTACTTGAATATGAAGATACATTTCTGATAACAAATTGTTATATTTCTGGTGCTCTTTCTGTTTTTCCTTTGTTGTAGTGAAGAGCTAGACATCCCATTGCAGTGAGATATATCAGCCTCTTGGGTTGAGAGAGAGCACTGTGTACTATACCTTGTAGCCCAACCCTAAATCCTCCTGCAACTCACTAATAAAATGGGAGATGGCGCTATGAAAATGGTTATTATATGCCCCCTTACAGGATGTAGAGGCAGAAAATAAGTTGATAAACATTGGTTTAGTGGGACAGAATGAGAACTCTATTCTCATACAAGATTCTTTTGCCTTTCAAGAAAGGAATTGATTTTTACTAAACATTGTTTTAGTTAATTTTTTTGTTGCTGAGACAAAGTTCCTTATTACAGCAAAACAAACCAGACACAGGAAGACACAGCTCCGAGGTCTAGGAGACTACAATTTTATTACACCAGTGAGCCTGACTAGGATCACTCCCAGAGTCAGAGCCCCACCTGGCACAGTTGCAGGGCTTTTAAGAGGAGAACAAGTGGGAGGAACTGCAGCAGATTTGGTGCATTACAGTTGGAGAGTTGAATGACATTATAAGTTGCCAAGGGAGTTTAAATATCTTAGGTTATATTGCAAGGCCATCATCAGTCTCAAGTTACATCGCAAGGCCATGAGTTATACAAAAACAATAAAGACAGATTACACAAAGGAAAAAGTGTTCTGTTATCAAGCTTGTCCTGGGTATGTCTGGTTTTGACAAGTGTTCTTGGTGGGCCTTTATTTAAAATTTCTAATTTCCCTTCAACTTCACACCTAAAATTCAAGGAGCAGAGGTTGATTTGGGGTCACAGTTTATAGAGGTTTCAATTCAAGGTGGTCTGGCTCCAACTCAGGTGGCACACGGCAGAGGAGAAACAGTTCATGGCAGGCAGAAGACAACAAACCGGTTTAGAGCCAGCAAGCAACAGCAACTGCCTTCTTTCTGTCCTTTTTGTTCTGTCCAGCCTGTGCGCCCCTCAGGTAGGCAACCAGTTTCATCCAGAGAGGGCCTTCCCATTATCCACACCCAGAACTATGTCAGACTAATCAGCGGGCTGATTTAGTAATCACACACCCTTAATCCCAGCATCACACACTCTAGATCCAGCCACTTCTGGAAAAGTTGCCACTGTGAACACATGATGCTTTGGGGAGACACCTGCACACAGCCACAGCAGGCTTTAGACATTTAATAAACCTGGTCGTTGTTTAACAGCTTAATCGAGGGGTAACTTAAACATTATAGAATTCATGCTCTTAAAGTATATGTTTCAGTGTAATTGCAGGGTTAATTACAACGACTGTCCAGTTCCAGAACATTTTAAGCACCTTCAAAAAAATCCTATTAGCAGTTATTTCCATTTTTCCATCCTCAACAGTCTTGTCTAAACTGTGGCACTTTTTTAAATGTTACAATAAAAAAATTATACTCTGGTTTCTCTTCAGATCGCATAAATCCTTCGCTTTTTTATAATAAAATGATAAAAGGAAGTATTGTTGCTGATGTATGTCAACTATATTAGACACTTTATAAGGACCCAAGATAATTCCTCTAAACTGAATAAAAAGGGGTTCTTTAAAAAAGTGAGCTGTGGGTTGGACACAGCTGCTAGACCCTAACAGCCACTAACCTACCTCCTCTTTATAGATTTGACAGTTCACATAAGTGGACTCATGTAGTTTGTAGTCACCATTATTTTGAAAATTTTGTTCCAGCCATGTTATAATATAGCATGTGTAAACATGTTACATGGTGTATTAATAGCCATGTTGTAGCATATACTGCATTCCTTTTTGTTGGCAGATACTCAAACTGATTACTTTCACAGGTTGTGCCAACCATTTTGGAGAAATTCAAAGAGAAGAAGCCTCAAGTGGTACAAGCCCTGCAGGAGGCAATTGATGCAATCTTCCTCACTGTAAGTTGACAGTATGAGTCTGTGGTTTTATCTAAAGTAAATTTTGCCAATGTGATATTTTGACTATTCTTTACAATCAAGAAAAGCTCACACTGACATTTTCTTTCTAAAGACCACATTACAGAACATTAGTGAGGATCTGTTAGCAGTGATGGATAATAAAAACCCAACCATCAAGCAGCAGACTTCTCTGTTTATTGCAAGAAGTTTCCGTCATTGCACTGCTTCTACCCTGCCAAAGAGCTTGTTAAAGCCCTTTTGTGCTGCTCTACTCAAGGTATATACTCTCTTTGTACTTGGGGGATACCTTAAACCTAGGCAAGAACTGCTTGACTCTCATGATTTAGATTATGATCTTTTTAGGCATAGGCCCTCTATTACTTTGAAGATTGGATCCAAATTTTTATAACTATTTTATGTTCTTTTCTTTTTCCCCTTGTATATTCTAGGTAAGTGCTCTACCACTCACCTATATCTCCAAAACTTTTTAAAATTTTGTTTGGAGACAAAGTTCCCCCCGACCTTGGGTACCAGAAATCAAACTCAGGACCTTGCAGTTACCAGACACTTGTGCTGCTGAGCTAAACCCCCAACCCCACCAATACAAGGTGATAAATTGATAAATTCCCTAGGCTGTCTTCAAACTTAAGATTCTCCTGCTTCAGCTGCCTAAGTATCTGGGATTATAGGCCTGCAGCACTATGCCTGGCCCCATGTTCCTTTTCTAAAAAGAAATCACATGTTAGCTTTATGATTCCACTTAACTGGTGTTCAGGTAGATCTTGCCAAGCATAGATATCAAATCTGGAACTTTTAGAAGTGAAGCATTTTAGATAAAAGATGAAGGGAAAAGAAAGTACATACTTGTTGAATGGGTAACCACAGGTTCCCTTAACCCAAAAAGAATTTGCAAAAGAGTGACTGTTAACTAGCGAAAGGACAGCTGACAGTTCGTTTCAGTAAATTATAAAAAGCAAATTATTTGTCCAACAACTATCAGCCTGAATTAAAACTAGTTGATACCTAAGGTATACTTTGTATTAAAGATTATTGTGTTTACTTCTGGCGTATAGCACATCAATGATTCTGCTCCTGAAGTCAGAGATGCTGCATTTGAAGCACTGGGCACTGCTTTGAAGGTGGTTGGTGAGAAAGCAGTCAACCCATTTTTAGCTGATGTAGACAAACTCAAGCTTGATAGGGTAAGTCAGTAATGAATTGTGAAGAAGTGGAACAATGGTCTTTTGCATTGTAGTTTTTGTGTCCTAGAAATTGGAATACTGGTGTCCTTTTGCTCAGGATTTTTCAGTTTTTTAATTACTGCTCACACTTGGAAGGAAAATTTACATTGTACACACACAGAATTGAAATAAGTTTTAAAGGATACTTTAGTGTATTTTCTTTGCAAGTTTATATGTTCTAATTTGTTAAGAAAAGAAAAGCTAATAACTTAAGAAATTTATCTTATTCTCCACTGGCAGTTCAGACCTACAATTTGAAAACATAACTCTTAAGGTTTTAAATTTTATACTAGGCTTACAATGGTGATATAATAGAAAAAACTTTCAAATTATAAACAGATAAAAGTGGAGTGACCTTGTAGGTAAGGTAGAAGCATGAAAAAAATTTGTTTCCAATAATGTGGAAAATTACCTTTCTATATATGAAATGTCTTCCATCAAAACTGTGGCCATTGTAAGTTTATTATAATTCTAACTTGTGAGGAAAAGTAATGTAAGACTTACTGTTCCTATTATCAAGAAAATATTTACCTTTCTTAAAAAGCAAACTTTTCTCAAGTCTTATATATAGTTGTGATTTAGAAATGGCACACTAAAAAAAAGAAAAAATTACCAAGTAATAATATAGTGCTTATGTTTCAAAATTGGACTTACTACTGTTCATCTCACTTTTATTTGCCAGATCAAAGAATGTTCAGAAAAAGTAGAACTGGTACATGGTAAGAAAGCTGGACTAGCAACTGATAAGAAGGAACACAAACCTGTGCTGGGAAGAACTGCTGCTTCAGGAGCTGCAGGAGATAAGGACACAAAGGATGTTTCAGCGCCCAAACCAGGACCCTTAAAAAAGGCACCTACTGCTAAGGTTAATAATGGGTTAAAAATTAGAATTTAGTATAGTCTGAAACTTAGGTTGATGGTGATTCATTTAATGTGATTTCATTTGAAAAATATGTTCATTAACCACATTGAAAATAAAGCAGAATATCTGTTAATGAAGACACAGTATTCCAACAACACACTTGACTGTTTAAAATCTTGCTAGAGATAGCCATGTGTGGTGGTACACATCTGTAGTCCCAGTGCTTGGAAGGGTGAGACAGGAATGCTGTGAGTTCAAGGCTAGCCTTGGCTACATGGTGAGTTCAAGGTCAGTCTGAACTACATAGTAAGATGCTGCCTGAAAAAAAAAAAAAGTTAATGAAAGTACCAGAGTCCATTGTTTAAAGGTTTTTTATTATGGTAAAATAAACATAATGAATTTTACTATCTTAACCACTTTTAAATGTACAGTTCAGTGGTATTAAATACTTTCATAATGTTATGCAGCTGTTGCCAACATTGGTCCCTACAATGGAAACTTTGTGCCCATTAAATAGTAACTCCCCAAACTCCCCTTCCACCAGCCTCTGGTAACCATCATTCTTCATTCTTGTTTTTGTGGTACTGGGGATTAAACCCAAGGCCTTGCCTTTGGTAGGCAAGTGCTATACCACTGAGCTACACTTTCAGCCACAGTTGGTTGCTTTGATACTGAGGATTGAACCTAGGGTTTTTTCACTATGCTACATCCTCAGCCTTTTATTTATTTTTTATTTATTCATTTTTTAAAATTTATTTATTTATTTATTTATTTATTTATTTTTGGTCTTTTTGAGACAGAGTCTCACTATGTGGCTGAGGCTGGCCTTGGGCTCATTTTGTATCCCAGGCTGGTCTCCAGCTCACTACGGTCCTCCTGCCTCAGCCTCCTGAGTGCTGTTATTATAGGCGTGCGCCCCCATGCCTGGGTTTTATTCATTTTTTTGCATTAATAACATCACCTTGATTATTTGGCTAATGCTCTACCACTTGGTCAAGGGAAGGAGTACATTTTAAATGGTCAGAAAAGATCATTAAATAATGAAATAAAATGTAGCAAGACATATAACAGTAACATTACCTTGGTCATTTTGCTGATATTGTAGTATCACATCACTTGGTCTCCGCACCACTCTAGATCTTCTCACCTTTATACCATGTAGATTTGGGAAAAATGCCTAGTGGCAGCTACTCCAATGTTTCAGTGAATATGTTTCCTAAAGCATGAAAGGTATCTACTGTAGATACAAAAAGTTTGATTCTCTTTCCCCACTCTTAGCTGCAACCTGAATTCTAGCATGGAATTAGAAGAGAACCAGTTACTTAGTGAGCATGATTTAGGGCAATTTACCTTTATAATTACATTTAATCACCATAACAACTCTTGAAGTAAGTGTTTCATGGTCCTTGTTTTTCAGAAAGAGGAAATAAGATTGACTGAGATTAAATATTCTACACATGCTTTTATAACTCACTTTGATTTTTTTTTATTTTAAAGACAAAAGAATAGAAACATAACAACCAGACATAAACCAGAATAACACAAAAGCAATAAGGGAAATACCAAATTACAGAGACGATAGTAGGGAATTAACAATGGTTGCTGTATTACATAATGTTATCTTTTTTTTTTTTTTTTTTCCCGGGACCGGGGATCGAACTCAGGGCCCTAGTGCTCAGCGGCAAGCACTTAGCCCACTGAGCTGTACCTCCAGCCCTACATAATGTTATCTTGAAACTGATTACTCAGTTATACAAATAAAGGCATGTACAGTTGATCAAACAGTTTTCACCACCCTCATCTCTATTGTTCCCCCACCCTAGCAGTCGTCTTCTCTTTGATAATAGCTGTACTTTTTGGTTTTATTCACTCCCTCGGGCGCTCACATTGGGAAGACACATGGCTGCTTAAAATTATGCTGCAACATACATGGGTGTATAAAAATTACTATGGCACTAGGTAGGTAGAAAAGCACCCAACCTCAAAGATGGTACATAGGCAGGGATCCAAGCACACTATTATCAGCACCGCATAGACAAGCCCTCAAGGCTCTTGGGGGCCCAGTCAAGCCCGCAGGGTTGCTTGCCTCTGTGTGCCGTCAGCCTCTGCCCCATCACTGCACACCCAGTGGCCAAGTACAGGTCCTCAGGGTTTTCATGTAGTATGTGGGGAGCCCCCCTCCCTCCACAGGCTGCTGAGCTCCCTGTCAAGGCCCCTGGGGTCCCCCCATAGGCTACCAGTGTCTCCCTGCAGGCTGCCTATGACTCTTTGGAGACTATACCCAACCAGCTAGAAGTCTGGGTCTGCACCCTACTTCCAGGTCTTCACCTCCTCCCACCTCTCGATCTCCAGTGCTACTGCTCCCTACCCTTTACACAGCTGGTCTTTGGGCGAACTTACGATGCTGGGGCACAAGTGTCGTGATATCTCCCCCACCCATATTCCCTGAGGTGGCCCAGAGTGTGTACTAAGTTTGGTTGTTAGATTTAGGAGACAGTTGGAGGAGTTTCTCAGGTCTTCTGTGTAGAGTATATTGTCATCTCTCCATCTCCAGGACTGCTGCTTTACGTATATCTTGTCTCTATGGGTTCATAGAAGGTTCATATATGCAAGTGGTATAAAGTCCCTCTTGGTGCTCATAGCAATAGTTTAGAGTGGGTCCTGAAGCCCGTGGTTTCAGCCTGTTGCTGTCTGAAACACATGTTGGGCATGAGGGGCATTAAGTCTCAAGGTGTTCGCAGAGAGGGCTCAGGGTAGGACCTGGAGCCCGGTAACTTAGTTCGTGCTTCCTGCTTGGTGTTGGAGTGAGAAGGGCACAGGGCCATCTGTTCCCCCTCCATCTGCACCTCACTCTTGCTGGTGTGCTCCAGTTCATGTTTGTTCATTGGCTAGGTCCCCAGGAAGTGCCATGGCCCAAGGGTCGTTGCTGCTGCTTTCTGCTGCTCTCTGCTGGTAGCTGCTCTCACAGGGGAGAGGTAGCGGGCCACAGCCTCAGAGCAGATGTGGAGCTGGATGTGGAGGGCTATGTACTGGTTGAGTTGTCTCTACCTTACCTCAAGGTGCTGATTAGAGCGGGTCACTGCAGTGGGCATGCTGCTTTAGTGGCTGTTGTGTCTTTTCATCATCAAGCTGGGTTTGCCAGCACCTCCCACTGCCACTGCTTCCTTTCTGGGTTGCGCCTTCTCCACTCCAGTTGTGGCTCAACTCTTGGAATTTTGCTCCCCTCAGGCCGAGTCAGGAGGCTCCTGTGAGCATGGGTTTCTGGAGCTGAAGCTGCAGGTATAGTAATGAGGAAGTGGGCAAGGGTGTGTGTGGAGTGGTGACTCCCTCTTTCTCCTCCTCCTCCTCCTCTAGCTGTGCTATGGCTGCCTCCTGAGCTGTTCCTCAGGGAGCAATCTTGTTTACTTTTTCTGATGGCTTCAATTTTCATTTCAAATTCTTCTTAGTACTAGGGGACCTGCTTCTCTTCTTCTTCTCTTTCTCATGTTGCTGTAATCCAGTGTCTGGATGGTGATCCTTCAGGAGAGTCTTTCTCTGCTGCTTACCTGGTCACCATCTTCCCAGAAGTCCCTCTAAGAGTAATTTAAATAGAAATGTCCAAAGATCTCCTGAAGGTAGCCACGGTAAGGGCCGGTATGTCAATAATGGACAGCCAAGGTACCCAGAATGCCTTCTTTTTGTAGCTCTGGGCTTCATGAGGCTTCAGCCTGTTACTGCTTTCTATCAGGCCTCAGTCCTCCAGTGCATCGCCGATCTGGTTGCTTCTGCTGACCCAAGGCTGCCACTCCTCTTTGGGGTCGTGTGCTGGGGAGCTCAGAAGTCCGGCACTGAGGGCAACAGCCAAGGGAGTGCAACCCCAGTCTCAGTAGCAGGGCCACAGCGCGCCCACAGTGACCTTTGATATATATTTATTGTTCATTTGATTACTTTGTTTTTCTACACTGTGTCATAAACTTTCAAGGATAGAGATCTTGTCACTACTTGATTGTCTATGTATAGAGTACTTTCTGGTAAGTAGTATGAACTGGAAAATTTTAGAATGAACAGTGACAAAGCTGGCATTTAAACCCAAGTATGTCCAGTTACAAAATCTGTGTATGCAGATTGCTAGGGTGGGGGAACAACAGATGTGAGGATGGTGAAAATTGTTTGATCAACTGTACGTGCCTTTATTTATATAACTGAGTAACCAGTTTCAAGATAACATTATGTAATATAGCAACCATTGTTAATTCCCTACTATCTTCTCTGTAATTTGGTATTTCCCTTATTGTTTTTGGAATTAGAGGGAATTGTCAGCTATTTTTCTCTTTACCAGCTTCTGCTTCTTTGGAAAATGCACTAGTCCCAAAACCTTCAGACCAGTCCACCAGGTTTTACTACAACCCACTTGGCTATTCATGCTCTCAACTTTTCCATGCTCAACCTATGTGGCTTCCTCTTAAAGAAAATGAAAAATTATTTTAGAAAAAATTGTTTTGCCAGGTGTGTTACTACATGCCTGTAATCCCAGCACTCAGGAGGCTGAGTTAGGAGGATTTCGGTGAGTTCGAGGCCATCCTGGACTACACAGTGAGATCTTGTCTCAAAACAAACAAAAGAAAAGTTTAGAAAAAATTTTTTTTCTATATGGTGGAGGTAACCCCTTTTTGTTTCCATTTTGAAAAAATGGACAGGACAGTATCAGCATTTAACCTACTGAGCCAGCTAGCATGTGGAATAAGTCAATAAACATTTGTCTGTTAAAAAGATGAATAGATTTGTTCATTGTGGTACCTCTCTTTGAGAATGCTTTGATAGGAGAATCCAGAGATGTGTACTAATTAATCAAAGAGTATAGTTTTTTATTGTTTGTTTAGACAGGGCCTCACTGCATTGCCTACCTATGCTGGCCTTGAACTCCTGGGTTTAAATGATCCTTTTGCCTCAGTACCCTGAGTGGCTTGGAACTACAGATATACAACCACGTGTAGCTAATATTTTTCATTTTTAGGGGTAGAAAACAATCGAACCTCTCCATGAGGTTCTACCATGAACATCCAAACCATATTGCTGATTGAAAGTAACAAATATTAAAGGTTTCTATTTAGTTAAAAACTAGCTAGTTGTGCATGTACCTGCCTAGAATTCCAAATATTCAGAGGGCTGAGGCAGAAAGATAGAAAGTTTGAGGCTAGCCCAGACACCTTAGCGGGACCCTGTCTCAAAATAAACCTTGAAAAGAGGTGGTATTGTAGCTCAGTGGTGCATAGGGCCCCGAGTTTGATCCTCCTACTGGAAAAGAAAACAATTACTTTGAGAAACCACTAAAACAGTAAGATTAAATGAGTTGGCCATCTTCAACATAAGTGAAAAAATAACCAAAGATTGTATGGCAGCCTCTCTTTTCCAATGCAAATCATGTAGTTCTACAGTGAAAAATAGAATTTATTCTTTTGATACTGGGGCACTTTGAAATCACTTATTTTGAGTAAATTTTATCACTTAGTGTCATGTACTAATGTAGGAAAATTGTGGGCATTTCAAGACATCAGATATCATTCACAAATTTATCTGTGCCGGGCATGGTGGTGCACACCTGTAATCCCAGCACTTAGGAGGCTGAGGCAGGAGGATCTTTGCGAGTTTGAGACCAGCCTGGGCTACAAAGTGAGTTCAAGACCAGCCTGAACTGCATAGTGAGACCCTGTCTCAAAAAGGAAAAAAAATTTCATCTGTAAGGATAATATATTCCCAGCCTGTCCTTTTTGTTTTATTCATTCATTAGCTTACTCTGAATGAGAGGTTGTTAGTACAGATTTTCCTCACTTAACAACCTGTTTACTGACTGCTTGAACTTACGACTTGCTGCTCGGACTTTTGATCCATCTTTTTTTTTTACAGTACACCTTGTTTATATAGTATTGTAATTTTTGCTTCTTGTACTGTATAGTCCAGTACTATAGTTTTATGTTCTGATACACATTTAAAAAGTACTGCATGTAAGAGTTATGCAAATACCAGCAAAGTCATCAAGTGGGAGTTTCTTCTGGCTGTGTCTTCACTCTGTATATTGTCATGTCCATACTATATACAATTCCTTATTTAGTGATCAATTCATTTAATGATCTGTTTGCATCTCAGTTGTTAAATGAGGAATGTCCGTATACATTCTGCAGATCACCCATCTGCCCAGTGATGGTCTTCTCTCTGCCCTTGAAACTGCAGATTCTGTGGGCATGAAAATCTTATTCTGGGGTGATCACTTATTTTAATATAATGTTCACAGGATTCTATAAAACCTGAAAAGTTTAAAAACTACTCTTCTAAATCCTTAAATGTTTTTGTTGGCTTTTTTAAAAATTGTTTTTAGGCTGGTGGACCACCTAAAAAGGGAAAACCAGCTGCACCAGGAGGTACAGGGAGCATTGGAACCAAGCACAGAAAAGGACTGGAGACCAAAGAAGTGGTGGAGCCTGAGCTCTCGGTCAGTATCATGCACCGTGCCTCAAGGTTGTCAGCCCCGGACAGATGAACCCAGTGAGAAGATCTGGGTATTTCTTCTCCTCGTGCTACAGCATACAGGGGATTGACGTATTCTAGTGTACTCAAAGTGGCTTGCAGCACTCTTTATGGCAGAAGACTTAGTTACTATAGCGTATATATGGGAGTGTCTTTTTTAGTTTTACCGGGGGTATTTTTAATTTTTGCCATCTGTTTCCTTAAGCATTTCCTAATGTTAGCTTATTTTTATATTTTGTAGATAGAAGTATGTGAAGAAAAAGCTTCAGCTGTCCTTCCCCCTACCTGTATACAGTTGCTCGACAGCAGTAACTGGAAGGAAAGGCTAGCCTGCATGGAAGAGTTCCAGAAGGTGAGTAGATAACCAGTGAGTATATTTCATAGCGTTCACTAAAGGTGACAGGGGACTTTTGGGTTTTTGTAGCTCTTTAGTGTTTTATCTTTCAATATGTATATTCTGTGGCTTCTATAAGTTCATAACTAACTACTTTTCAACAATGTTAGTTTCTTCTTCTGAATTATACAGCTTAGCTGAATTTTTAAATTATAGTGCATGCTGATAAACTTACTAAGCAAACATTTCTGCACTTGAACAAGCCATCATTTTGTATATCCCGTCTTAGAAAGGTGCATGGTGGCTCATTTGGGCAGATACTGTGTGGTTCTAATGAAAAGAAGGAGCTAAAGAATTTGAAAGATGAATGGGACTTTAGTCAGGAACCTTCTGGTCCCATATCTGCCACTGCGGACCTGAGTTTGCACTTTGAAATTCAGTACTTAACTGCTTCCACCCTGCATAACTGTGTTTTTAGGAAAATCAATACAAAATCTGTATGAGCAGTTTCTGCCACATACTAGGCAAATGAAAACTATTATTGTTACTTACTTGGAAGAAATTATTTGTGAATTCCTAAAACGTGATAATAATAAGTTTTCAATGACACCATATACTAAGCACCTAATTTAAGAAATGAAGCATTACACCAGGTATGCTGGAGCATACATATTATCTCAGCACTTGAGAGGCTGAGTAGGAGGATCATGACTTTGAGGCCATAGGAAAACTTTGTTTTAGAAAAACAAAAATAGCCAGATGTGGTAGGGCACGCCTGTAATCCCAGCACTGAGGGATAATCCCAGGCTGAGGCAGGAGGATCACAGTAAGTTCAAGGCCAGCCTAAACTGCAGAGTGAAACCCTGTCTCCAAGTTAGTAAGTAAAGAAATAAACAAACATTGTAGCAGAGACAAAGCTCCCTCTACAGCCTTCCTCAATTGTATTCCCCTTCTTCCTGCACAGGTAGCCACTTTCTTGATCTTGTATTTGCCCTGCCTTTGGGACTAATCTTTACCTCCCTTAACTCTCTTACCATCTTATTTTACTTCAAGGCTGTTGAACTGATGGACCGAACTGAAATGCCATGCCAGGCATTAGTGAGGATGCTGGCCAAAAAGCCTGGATGGAAAGAAACCAATTTTCAGGTATTTTATTAGTTACAGATTTAATGTCTTTATTGAAATAATTTCTACTACATCCTCCTATGAAGAAACTTACGTAATTAGATTTGATAAATAAATACAGAAATTATATAATTTGTGTGATTTATTTATCTGCTCTTTTCCTCTGCCTTTTTACTTATTTTTGAGACAATGTCTCACTGTTTTGCCCCGGTAGATGTGAACCCCTTTGCCCAGCTTCATCCTTATTTTTTAGGTCTCAAAATCCGAGTCTGATCTCCACATATTTAAGGGGAAGAGAAACAATGAGATAGTTTTCCTGTTTATTTAGATAAAATATAAGTATAATCTTTTAATTGCCAGTGAAAATTTACTGCCTCATATTTTTGATAACCTTATTAATGATAATAGAGTGAGACTTAGAAGTTCTAAATTATTAGTTTAAAAAGTGGTTGTTGGGGCCAGGGATATAGCTCAGTGGCACAGCACCTGCCTGACAAGCGTGAGGCCCTGAGTTTGGTTCCCAGTACCAAAAATAATGAAATGAAATAAGCAAAAAAAAAAAGTTGTGGAAAGTAGTGTGAAGATTCCTCAAAAAACTAAAACTAGAGGGTCCATTTGACTCAGCTATTGCCCTTCTAGGTATCTTCCTGAAAGAGTTAAGGTCATCAATACTACAGTGGTATATGTATACCTATATTTATAGCAATACAAGTTGTAATAGCTAAATCTTGCAAACAGCTGATATGCCTATCAAGAGATGAGTTGACAAAGAAAATATGGTACTTATACACAACAGAGTACTACTCAGTTATAAAGGGTAAGCTTGAGGTGTTTTTAGGTAAATGGTTGTACCTTGAGACCATAATCTTAAGTAAATCAGACACACAAGTGTAAATATCACATTGTTTCTCTTGTATGAGAGACCCAAATTGTACATAAGGAGAAAAATGGAAGATAATAAATAAAAAGAGCTGATTTAAATGAGGAGAGCAAGATATGGGGGAGGGAAAGAAGGGAAAACATTTATTTTTTTTTTATTTTTATTTTTTATTTAAAAAAAATAAAAGTACAAAAACATATTAACAAACAGACACCAATTAGCATAAAAAATAGTACAATCACAACTGATCTATAGACAAGGTGACATGGTCTCAACAGTGGTTATTGCTTTATCCATTGATATCTTCGAAGTGT
>PVLD010004694.1:18413-122140 GCA_004027595.1 Dinomys branickii | reverse complement strand
CCCCACCCTCCCAGGGTTCCCTGCAGGTATAGGGATGGATCTCCTCCCCCACTCGGTGATCTGGTCGCGAGCGCCGATATCTCACCAGTTATTGGAGTCCCTGCAGGGATGAAGGTTCCAAGGTGCCAGTCTATCCTTTGGGGCTTTCTGCGCGGCTCGCCCGACATGCGCGAAACGTGGGACCGCCGGGCGTCTCCGCCGCCAACAAGCCGATCTCTGTCGGGAGTCGCCGGAGAGCTGCGCCGGCTCGGGAGGCGGGAGGGATCGAGGCGTCCATGCTCTCAGGGCGCTAGGACCCAGTAACTCTTTCCCTCTGCTCCCGGCGCTTGGGTCTCTCCGCGCGGCCTGCCCGACACGCGCGAAACGTGGGATTGCCGGGCGTCTCCGCCGCCAGCAAGCCGATCTCTGTCGGGAGTCGCCGGGGGGGCTGCACCGGCTCGGGAGGCGGGAGGGACCGAGCCGGCTGCGCTCCCACGGCGCCTGGACCGAGCCAAGCTTCCTTCCCGCGCGGATCGTCCCTGGCTCCCAGCGTCTGGGACTTTCCCACGTCTCGCCCCGGCAGCCTGGTCCGCCCTACCACATCTCCCCCGGCATCTCAGAGAAATACGCCCAGTGTAAACTTCCCAGCCGAGGTCCCGGCATTCACGCTCGCCAAGTCTGTCTCGAGCTGGTGGTGTTTATTAAGGAGGTTCGCTCCCTTGCTGCTCACCTGGTCGCCATCTTCCCCGGAACCAAGCGATTTATCTACTTTTGATCTTTAGAAATTAACACACTCTTGCTAAGATTCCTTTCCTTTTCTGTAAAGCAATAACAATTAATTTTATTCTTGGAGAGTGACTATAGGAAATAAGACAATCCTTTTAAGGAGTTTGACACAATTTGCTATTTAAGAAAACATTAAATCCATAGATGTGTACAATAAATGTTAATATTTATAGACAGTAAAGAACAATTGGTAAATAAAGCCACACATGTCAATATATGATTTATAAAAATTAAAATGTAAAGTTCAAAAAATATTATGATACAATGTAAAATAAAAAGACAATAAATAAAAAATAGAAACTGAAGTCTGGAGTCCTACAGAATAACTTCAAAAATTTCAGAATATGAAAACAGGCTTTCCAAAAAGAGAGGACATAAAACACTCAACAGAGAAACTTCTGAAAAGGATAAAAGCATGCAATTTCTCACAAAAATTGCAGTCTTTTCAGACAGAATAGGACTATTGAAAGTTAAGTTGAATGAATGGACCAGCAATTTTAATGCAGACATTGGATGTGGGAAAGCAGTAGAACATAGTGTTGAAAAATTTGGTAGAAAAATAATTTCAACCTATAATTCTACACCTAGCCAAATTATCATTCAACATGGAGAGAAAATACCCCTTCATCCATGCAAGGATGTAAAAAATTTACCTTTCATGTACTCTGCATAAAGTAAGGTAGAACAAAAGAATATACTCTGCCTCATGCCAATGGGAGATGCCACATGGTTTTAAGCTTGTGTGTCTGGTTTATTTCAAAGTTATATTTTTCAGATACATCCATTTTCCTACAAAAGTCTCAAAATGATAAAGGATGGGTAGAAAGGGACAAGAGGGTGGACCTCTTGCAATAGAGAAGTGGTCCAAACCAGCAAGGCTGAGAGGTGAGGAGGAGGGGAGGGGAAATAAGAGTAAGACAGGCCATGTGCGGGAGCCTCATAACCACCATCAGTGTAACACTGTAGACACAGCTCGGGCTAAGACAAGCAATATCAGCAAGCGTGAAGAAGAGGACAGGGAAACCAGGGTGGGGCAGGAGGGGCAGGGAGGGGGAAGAAAAGAGACAAGCTGTATTGTGTCCATGTAACCACCCTGAAGATGGTTGTAAACCACAGGAACTGCAAACGTGTTAGTAAAACAGAAAAATTAGAAAGAAGAAAAAGATACAATATGATCTCACCTGCTCCCCCACCAAAAATACAAGAGAATGAACTAGAGAGAAGCACCCTAGATCTGGAATGAAAGGAATAAGTAGCCAGGGAAAGGGAGGCAGACTCTGGATGAAAACTGAGGCTCGGGATCACAATAAGTTGGAGCAAAAGGGATGTCCTGTGCATTCGTCATTTCTGCTGTGTTGCCTTAATCTGAATGGCCCACGTTATTCACTGTTATATCTGCATCTCATACAACAGGCGAAAAGAGAAAGCATGGAACCTCTCAAATTTTGCTCGTTTTATTTCTGTTGGTTCTTATGGGCCAGAACCTAGTCACACCTTGCTGGGAGGGGAGTTCCAGCTCCCGCCCCCGTGCTCTGCACTGTTTCATTACACTACATTATCTTAAATACTCTTTATTAAGTACTTGCCATATGACACACAGTGTGATAAGTTCTGAAATTGTCTTATTTTAACTGCAAAACAATGCTATGGGTATTACTGTCATTCTGCAAAGAAACAATTAGAGAGTTAAGAAATTTAATTCCCCACGTAACAGTAAGTAGAAGGGTCGGGATTTGAACGCACATCTTCCTGAATTTAGTAGTCACAATCTTCACTGCTCAGTCAGATTGCTCCCATCACAATTGGCAATGGATGTGATGATTTAGGGTCATCTTGATGTCATATCTGGAGACATGCTTCCTGGCTGCCCACTGCAGCGGCTGCTGGGTGGGTGTAGAAAGCCATGGTGTAAGAACTCCTTCAGTGGCAGGGGTGGGAGACATTCCCAGGCTGTCCTGCAGTTTCAATCTCTAGACATGAACACGCTACAGACACGATTCAGAGGCTAATCACTTCTCAGGGCCAGTTTTTTGCTTTGTGTTTAGAAATAAATTGTTCCCCAGACCTAAGAAATTCCTTCACTGGTATTCTTTATTTAAATTCTGTCCCGATTCTGCAGCTTTTTCTGTTTTTCTGGGTCTTTGGATTTGAATGTGAACGAGGCAGCTTGCTTGCGGCTGCCAAACTTCCAAACCGACTTGGCGCAGGCCTTTGTGCTATTATGAGGACAGCTATTAAGAGGAGGATGGTGGTGCAGTGGCTACTTTATATTTTCAGAAGATCGGAGCACATACAGTTGGACACCAAGGAGGAGCTTTTTGTAACGTACAGAAGTTAAATGACTGAGTACTGCTTAGTGTGTACTTTCTCAGAGAATTAATGCATGTCTTTGAAGAGGGCTGTGCAAGTTTGAGATTTTTCTATAAATTTGTCTATGTAGGTGAGCAACAGTTTAAACAAATGCGAAAACAGAAAAGGTGGTTGGAACTTATTTGGAGGGAAAACATTGAAGGAATCCAGGCTTAAAGGTCATCTCCATCCTGGAGGATTTAGAGGGTCAAGATTACACGCTTTTCCTCAGGGATTTTCTTCAGATGTAGAGTGTTAAATACCACCACTGACTGCCCAGCTTAGGTCCTCCAGGGCTTTACTCTAGATAAAATTTATCCAATTTGGCAGACCTGGATGCATCTCATTTGAAAACAGTGCTTGTGGGCACGGCGGGTAGGGAAGGCACCAGGTTGGTCCCAGCCACAAGTAGGGTTGGGAGTGGAATGGAAAGATAGAGAAGCTAGAACAGGGAGGACCTCAGGATGTCAGAGAAAGGTTCTAAGTGGGACGTGGCCATGCAAGGAGTCCCGGGAGGGCTTACTTGCCTGAATGCTTTTCCTCTGGATTAGGAGCAAAGCTGTGTTTATGACACCATTTCAGTGTTCTCTTATGCCTAATTCTCTTTAATCTCTCCAACTCTTGGGTGAAGCAGAATTTTTCTATACAGCTATATCATAGTGCTGTTGAGAATTAATAAGACTTGCCTCATTTTGGACCTCCAGACACAGCAAAGGTGCAGCTTCCCTCCCAGGGTCTGGGGCTCTCCATGCAAGGGGCCAATGGTGATGGAGTTCATGTGGCAGTCGTACAGGATGGACTCATGGGAAAATGCATCTTGGTAAAATTAATTTTCATCATGTGTATTCTATCCAAAGACATAAACAAAACCAAACCCCCAAACCTCATAATTTGAAAGACATTTTAAGGTGATTTCCTATAAGAAATTTGTACATGAATCAATTTTGATGTGTCATTAACAAATACAATTCTGTTTAAGAATCAGTATACTTATATTAGCATTTATACTGCAATTCAAATGGCTACTAAAAACTGGGCCTGGGGATAATTTGTAAATAATTCTAAAGTCTTAAACAGTGAAGGCTGTAGGACATGTGGAATCTCTTCTCTTTTTTTTCTTTCATGTATGTATGTTTCCAAAATGACTAAGGAAGGAACAATCAAGTTACAGTCTCAAAAGTGTTCCTCCTCTTCACTACTTTGGACCCTCTCTGAATTGTCTGACACCAGACTACAGAAGAAAATCTGCTTTCATTATCAAGACACATGGTCCTGTTGAGAAATCATCCCCCAGGATAACCTCACATTGGTGCCTTGCTGTCAGAAGAGTTACTGGTCTTGCCTTTTTTCTCTGCTATAGCTGCTGCCCAGGAGCAAGGAAAAGCAAGTCTAAAGAATCATTTAATGTTCTGCTTCTCCACATTCGTCAAGTCAAGATATCTCTTGGTCTTTATTAAAATGGTCTCTACCCATAAGTTCCAAATTATAGTTTTAAAGTGCACATAAGATGATATGACAAACAATCCTGGAAACTCGTGCCTTGTTGAACAAGAGTAAGTGTTCTTCTGACAAGGCAAATGCCTATGCACAGCGGCAAAGACCCTGGTTTCTTCTATCGTATCTGAGCCTTGTGTGGGAAGTGGTGTGTCATGTACTCCACAAAATAGCTTTCTAGGTCAACAGCTCCTCTGGGAAATGTGGAGCGAAGTGCTCCTGTTGGAATCTATTCACTTCTATAGTCTAATTTAATAATCACTTGTCCTCCAAGTTTTGGCCTAAGACAATAGAGTTTTGGCATTTAGAGGCAGAGACTTCAGAGATGACTATTTTTTCTAGAGTCATACAGTAGTTTGGATCTTGTGCAATTAAAGGCTCTGGGAATATGTGTAATGTCATGAGGTTGATAAGGGAGATGTTTTCAGATCAGCCTCATTATAAAGAGACATTTTTAGTTGGAAGACCAATTAGGAACTGGAATGATTAACCAATAGCACATAGGTAAACTCATAGTAGCCTTTGGAGCTTCTGGGAAAAGTGATGCTAATCACTGTGGAATAAGCAATCCTAAAATCTCTGTCATTGCAAATACAATATCATTTTTCACTCACATACATCTCAAAAGCATAAAAGAAGCTTTGTTATATGCTGTTGTGAAGAATTTAGGTTTCTTTCTTATTGGTTACCATTTTTAAATATGGCCTCCAGGGTTAGTGCATAATGAAGAGAAGGAGAGAGAGACAGACAGACAGAGAAGCGTTGATGAACTTTTTCTATAAGGGGCTAGATCATGAACACTTTTTGTTTTGTGAGCCACAGGGCTTTGTTGGAATTACTCAGATGTACCACTGTAGCAAAAAGAGTTGTAGCTATGGCTCTCTTCTGATAAAACTTTATTTGCCAAGCCACAGAGTGGGCTGTACTTTGCTGACTCATAGCCTAGCCTTGCATGAGAGACATTTGTGATTCAGACATAGAAGTTGCATAGATTACATCATCCGTTTCTGTTCGGCAGTTATCAGTCACATCAGCTTAGCCTAAGTACAAGAGAGCTCAACATGTAGTTTAATTGTGTATCCAGAAGAGAAAAGAATATTATGGGCCTCAGTAGACTCTACTACAGTTTTTAACACCTTAATATGAATTGGCTCGCCCAGGAAAACCAAAAGCCTCTCCTGGTTCAGCTTTGCGGTTAGAATGTTAGATAATTTAGTACAATTCTATTTTCTATAAGGTCTTTGTTTAAAATCTGCCAGAATGACAAAAACAGCAAAAAGAACCATTCTATGAGGTGCAGAGTATTTCTCTGCTGTCTTGGGTTGTCCCGATATTTCACAGAACTGGAGGAAAGTGGAGAGAGAGGCGCTGCTTGGCGGTGATGGAGCGAGGCGCACGCGCAGTACAGCTTTGATCAGCATGATGCGCCCTCAGGAGGCCACAGAGTGGCGGCCGTACCTCAACAGAACTTTCCTTTGTGTAAAACTGAAAGAACCTAGTTGATGTTATTTTTATTCTGTGTAATAGTGAGACCCCAAAACAAACAGTACGTTTTATTTCTCTAAAAAGAACATTCTGTTTTGGTCTTTCTTTTAGCTACATCACTCTCTACCAAGTGGCTAATAAAAATGATTTTAATTTAGTAAGCTAATAATCATGTAAGACTGCGGAGAGAAAATTATAAGCCCCAATGAAATCTTCTTTTGTCTTGAGCTTTTAATGGGATAATTGATACTTTATTAATTTGCTCTCTCTCTTTTCTTTTTTGGTTTTGTTTGTTGAGACAGGGTCTCACTGTGCAGTCTAGTCTGGCCTTGAACTCACTATGGAGAACAGCCTGGAACTCGTGGAGACCCTCCTGCCTCAGCCTTCCAAGTACTGGGATTATAGATGTGTGCCTTTTTGAGAATCAGATTTTTCCTCAAGTTAGTTAAGGCTAAGTTGTCTGTATGCAAAGAATAGTACTTCAACTCAAGGGAGAGAGAAGGAGGAGGCATAGCTCCTACAGGCACTTTATCCAAGAGAAATGGAGTAACACCTAGACGTGTTATTTATTTGATAAGATTGTAACTCATACAAACAGATTGGATATTTAGGTAACTTTTTTCATATTAGCATCTTGTAAGAAGGCCAATTAGTTATGGACACACTAAGAAATTACATTTTTCTGTACATCTGCATTGTTTTGTGAGTTAAGTATTTGCTGTCTTTCTATAATAGGTAATGAATTAAAATTTAAAAGGAAATTTGAAGAGAAAACCGTGTAAGATTTTTATTGTGTTTCAAACTCTTAGCTAATTGGAAAATATTTGCATGATCTAAGCATATATATTTACATCCACTTAACCTAAAAATCAATTATAACAAGTTGAAAAAAATCACACTTTCAAAAAGAAATCACATTCTCTTAGTGTATGGCAGAAATGAAAATTTATGTTATCTAAGCTTTATAATAAGCTACCTCATGCTGGCTTTATATACATATAGCACTTTATGTCAAAATGCAAATGTATCATATATAATGTTATATTATATGTATATTTATGTATTATATATTCCTATATATTTATAGGAAAGTTGTTCTGCGTGTTAGACAGTTGAGAGTATCACACAAAAAGGCAAATGAGTGACTATCTGCCTATTATTACCACTGACAAGTCATATACCGTTTTCTACCCTCAAGCTGCTTGCCTGTTCTCCATGTTATTACTTTGTGCCCAAGATGGAAATTTCTCAGAAGTCAACTCAGTAAACATTAGAGAGGGGAGCATTCTCCTGGGGGTAGAGCGGCGCATTTTGTTTCCACTGTTTTTAAAGGAGCACTCCACTCACCTCTGCCTCACCAAGGTGGAATGCAGACAGTCATGTAACTGTCTCCCAGCCCACTCCAGCCCTCTGTCTCCGCTCATGTGTTTGTCTCCAAGGAGCCTCGGTGTGTTTGGGATTGCACGCAGCATGCTGAGCGCCTGAGGAAGTCTGCCATTTCAGAGACGAAGTCCTTGCTTGGCTGGCTACTGTGGCTGCTGTCAAAGGCCAGGGAGCTGCTGGGGAACCCTGCAAAAGCTCTCCACAGCTGCATTTTTAGGCTGCCAGCCGGAACTTCCTCCCTCCCTGCCCTGCCTCCAACTGCAGTAGATTGTAATTCAATAGAATTCAAATCCTTATCTGCCTGGAGAAGGCAAGCAGCAGGCCCAGTGTTCCTTTCCAATCAAGGTTTTTACAGTTGTTTTAATCCACAGGAGATGCCAGAAGTTTTCTGCCTCACAAAGAAGCAAAACTGTACAAGAGACTGATAAGATACAAAGTTTAGGGGAGGAAGTTGAGCCAGATTCTTTATGGGAGAGATGAGAAGAAGCCCATGTGGTGCTCGTTGTGCCGATCTGCTGCTTGTTTTCATTGGTCTGAGACAGAACCAGGCAGGAAACGATATACCAAGCCAGTGGTGGGTGAGGCTATTGCAAACACACACCACTGTGTGCGGCCGCCGGAAGCCAGTGCACACACAGCACATCATGTGGGTCTTTCATTCAACAGAATAAATTGTTAGTCACCTTCTCTTCCTGTTGGATTAAATTGTTGATGGTCAACAGGGATTTAACTCTGCCAGGGAATCCAGATCTGAATCTGTGCTGATCATTATACACGAATGAGGGAGAACGAGGGCTGCCTAGCTAGTGGAGTGCGCTGGTGGTTAGGCCCGCCCCACTGTTACAGGGTCTGACCCACCCCAGGCTTAGGAACTCTTGCTGTGCCTCTCCCCGGGAGCGGTCGTGGATTCAGCAGCCAAGTTCACTGGCACCAAATTGTCCACTGAGTCAATTATTCCTAATCGGTCCATTCACTTGCAGCAGTTAACAGGCTAATCCATTTCAGTAGTGTCTCTCAGGGCTGGTTGAGAAATAACATAACACGCACCTCTGTTTTGGGCACCCCTGTCTAGGTCTCCCTTCGGCAGTGGGAACGTGGTATCAGTGTGCACCTCTAATCTTGAATAGTTCAGGCTGAATCTGATGCCTGATCACAGCTCCTGGGCCTATGATCGGTCTATGTCTGTCAGCAGGACCCACCTACTCTGCTCTCCAATTGCCAAAAGTCTCCCGTGACTCTCTGTTCCTCATCAGTTCTGGGGCCTTGCCGGTACGCAGCCACCAAGGGGCTGCCCTGGGGTTGAAGTTCAAACTTCCAGTCCCTTTCTACAGTGTAGTCCATCAAGAAGTGGGCAAATGAAATGAACAGCTGCTTCCTAGAGGAAGAAATACAAATGCTAAACAAATACATTAAAAAGGGTTCAACATCTCTGGTCATCTGAGACATGCAAATTAAAACAACACTAAGGTTCCATCTTACTCCAGAAAGAATGGTAATCATTAGGAAATCAAACAGTGACAAATGCTGGTTGGTGTGCTTGTGGTGAGAAGGGAACCCTCCTGCATCACTGATGAGAGTGTAGCCTCGTAGAATCATTAAGGAAATCACTATGGAGATTTCTCAAAGAATTGAAATCAGAAATTCTACATGATATAGGCATTCTTCTGCCAGACATTTTCCCCTAAAAGTTTAAATCATCATACCAGTGTTTATAGCAGCATAATTTGTAATGACTAAGTCCTGGGAGTGCCCTGTATACCCACCAACAGATGATTAGATAAAGAAAATGTGGTGCCTATATATAATGGAATACTACTATGCTACAAAGAATGAAAAATTGAGGCATTTGTAAGAAAATGGGTGCATATTGAAATATAATACTGAGTGAAATAAATGAGACATACAAGATGCTGATACTATATGTTAGCTCCCATTTGAGTGAGGAAAAGTACAAAGAACATGATAAAGGATGGATAGAAAGGGGCAAGAGGGCAGATCTCATCAAATAGGGAAGTGACCCAAAGTAACAAAGATGAGGGGTGAGAGGGAAGGAAAGGGAAATGAGAGGGTTAATGTGTGCCACGTTCAGAATCCTAGTATCTCCAGTCAGTGTAAACATTATATGCCATAAGCAGGAGCTAAGACAAATAATATGAACAAGTGTGTAAAAGGTGATAGAGGAACAAGAGGAGGGGGGGGAAGGGGGCCAAGAAAAAGCTGTCATATGTACACAAAACCTCTCCCAATTATGATCGTAAACAGTGTGAATTGCTAATAAAAAATGTTCTGGATAATAAGCCCATGTAACCCCACTTCTAGAAGCGCCCCCTGGCTATTGAGAGCTGTTTCCTTTATGTTGCCAATAAACGTTTCTCCTTAATGTCCTTCCCGTCTGAGATTTCATTCTTTGATATTGTAAGACAACAGCTCAGTTTCTGTGTGAATAGTTCTGTTAGATTTGGAGGTCCCACTGAGATTGGGAGGAGGAAGAACCCTGATTGGGGAGATTGTGTTTTTTCCTGTTTTCTCCATTGGCATCATGCTCTTGCCCTGCTTACCCAGTTTTGTTAGCTGTGGTTACATTTAGAAGGGAAGTGAGATTCATGCTGTCTGTTTTCACTGGCCAGCCTTATAGTCATTCCCCTGGTGTTAGAGTAGGTTTGAGGATCAGTGAGGAGCAATATGCCTCATACAAAAAAAAGGGGGCCTTCTTAGGTCGATGGTACTCCCAAGGCTTAAGGGGTTGGTTCCCCCAGAGAATTCTGGGTTTATTTTTGAGATAGGGTTGCACTGTGTATTCTAGAGTGGCCCTGAACTCACTATGTAGCTCAGGCCAGCCTTGAACTCCCAGAAATCCTTCTGCCTCACCTCCCTAGTCCTGGGATTACAGGTGAGCATCACCATGCCTGGCTTTCACTGACGTTGTCTGGCCTGTCTCTGGAGTAGTCTGTAGAGATGTTTCTGCCTCAGTTTCTTTCCTGAGTTGATTCTCTGCTGGTGAGAGAGCACTTTTAGGTCTTGACGCTATCTAACTCCCAAGACTGAGGTCCCTTGAGCTAGTTGCTCCATTAGCTCACTGCAAGCACTGATGAGGATAAATCTTTTTTGCTACTATGGTCTTTGAATGCTTTATACTAGTGCTCTTTCTTTGCTTTCTCAGTTCTTGAGGCTTATTTTACTGAAGGTCAGAGTCTAGCCCAGAAAAAGCTTTGCCCTTGGTGTAATGAGGTCGTGGGAGGTAGTGCTGGGCCCTGTAGATCAAGTTCTTGTGCCTTGCATAGATAACAATTGTTGGATTAGGCTTTTTATGCCAAGGGGAGAGGCATTTCTGGGACCATAGTGTGACCTTCTCCACTGTCCCCTCCAAGTACTGCCTGGAAATGTTTTAACCAGACATATGGTATTCTTAGTGGGAATAGTGAGGACTAGGAGTCTTTGGGATGGGGAGCTACAGAACAGATGATTTCACTTGTAGAACAGGAAAGAGTTCTAATGCCCACAGTGTCTGGTCTCCAGGGACTGTCCCTCTCTACTCATGATTTCTGTCTGGAGCATGTTGCCAGGCTGTCAACTGAATTCTGTACTCAGGAATGTTAACAGTTGTTGACTAAGGACAAAACGGTGGCTGGCATGGATCAAGGGTGACAGGATCACAAGGAAGGCGTTGGTAAGAGTGGACAGGGAAGCCCTTCCCACTTCCTCAGACAACTGTAACTCGTAGGACCCTGTACTGGTGGGATAAGCGCAGGAAGCCTCAGTTATAGGACAGAACAAGTAGGGATTGACAGGGAATCTTCTTTCCCCTTGTTTTCCAGAATGATAATTGATTTTGATTTCAACTGCTACCTTTTGGAATGCCCACTTAGAAACTAGGACCCCCTTGACTTTCATACTGTAAAGACGCATTGCCTAGTCCTTTTCTGCACCCACGTGTGGCCTGGGCACTCCTTGGAAAATGGGGAAAAGTGATTGCCAGAGGAAAAGTGTAAATTACACCGCCATACCTTTAATGGTCTGTTCTCTGGGGAACACATACAGACAACAGGTGAGGTTATCAAAGGAGCGCTTTCTCCATACATACTTTAATACAGAGGGCCCCGAGGAATCAACAGCAAGTGGAAGGGACCCTGTGCAGTGGTAACAATTATTCCAAAGATTAAGGTACAGAGTCCAGAGGTCAACCTAGGATGCTTCTTAAAGCAGGGTTTAATTTCAAAGATGTAAAAGAGACAAGACTTCAAACTTGTCTTTATAATAAAGAGGGCAGCACAAAGATTCTATCTAACAGTCTATAGCTCTTCTTTCTTTCCTCGTTCTGACTCACGCTGGTTGTAAGTCTATAGTGCTAACTAGAAGGAAAAAGAAACTCAAGGTAGCTTATGATATTAGAGAAAATACTGTCATGACTTATATAAAAAAAAGGAAAGTACTGTTATGACTTAAATAATTGATGACCCCAAGGGAAATTTCCGAGTAGTCTATAATTATAAACCTAAAACTATGAAAAATATTATAATTCATTTCAGCCAATGCATGTAATAGTACACTCTGATCTAATCTAGTTGTTTTATGTGTGTTTCATGTTTTATTTTCTGTTCATCTGCTACTGATGTTGTTTTAAATAATTGATTAAAGTACCCATAGCTGCTTTATTAAAATATTTTTTTTTTGGAACTCATATCAATTTCATTTTTTATTTTTGTTTTTACTCTTTTGGACTTCTGGCTCTTTGGGCTTTCTTTGGAAAATGAGTTATCCCGGTGCTCAGGAGTAACCAAACTCACTTGAAACATTGTGGCTCGTATGCTCTCGGCTTACATGGGGCTTATAGGTGGGAAACTCAATGTTTAGTCACACAAAAGATTATGTGTGATTAGGTTAATGTGTGTGTTTTATATGTAAATTTTCAGGTATATGTTCTATTTAAGTTGGCTTATAGAGATAGACACTCATAATATTAGCCCACAGGCTTTTTGTTCACATGGCTTAATAGTGAGCTAATTTAAATTGGTTGGTTAGATAAAAGTAAAGATGTCTTTAAAGTTTTCACCAACACATGGTCACCAATGTGGTGACATATTTTCATCCAAATCTATATTAAACATTAGTTTTATAAATGTATTGTCCATTTTTTACTGTATATTTACACGGTAAAAAAAAAAGTACTGTGTATTTTACTATGTTTTTATAATAACACAAAAAAACTGTCATTTTTCCTTGGTTAAAATATATCTATCATCTATGTATCTATGTATCTATCTGTCTGTCTGTCTGTCTGTCTACCTATCATCTATCAATCATCTCTCTATCATCTATCTGTCTATCCATCATTTCTCAAGAATCATCCAAAGCAATAGTTAAAATAAGTTAGTGACGTGATGAAGTGGAGCGCCTCTTTTTTTTTTTATTTTATTTTAAAGACAAAAGAATGGAGACATATGAGCCAGAATAAGCCATAAACAATACAGAAAATACAAAGCTATACAGAAGATAGTATGGAATTACCACTGGATGTTGTATTACATAATGTTATCTTCATATTAGTTAGCACAAAAACATTAAAGCAAATACCAAATTATAGAGAAGATAGTAGGGAATTTGCACTGGATGCTGTATAATATAAAGTCATCTTCACTTCTGTTAATACAAAAACGATTGAGGAAATACAGAATTATAGAGAACACAGAAGGGAATTAGCTCTGGATGCTGTCCTACATAATGTTACCTTCACCTTTGTTACTCAGTTACACAGATGATGGCCCATTTGATCATTCAGTTTTCTTGCCCTACCACTCCATCAGTCATCTTCCCTGTGATAATAACTGTATTCCTGGGTTTATCTATATCCTTGGACTCTCGCCTTGGGAAGAGATATAGCTGCCTCAGACTATACTATAACATACACGGGTGTATACAAACTGCCATGGTAGGAGGTGGGAAAGCACATATGCTCGCAGCGGACCGCCCAGCTCCACCCTGTCGCTGTGCTATGGGAAGGGGCGGGTCCAGTCCGTGAGGTGCCCTCAGTGGGGCCCTCAGCAGAGTAGCTGCAGGGCCCACAGCGGAGCAGCCACGGGGCCCTCAACAGAGCAGCCACAGGGCCCACAGCAGAGCAGCCACAGGGCCCACTGTGGAGCAGCTGCGGGGCCCTCAACAGAGCAGCTGCGGGGCCCACAGCGGAGCAGCTGTGGGGTCCTTGGCGGAGCAGCCGCGGGGCCCTCAGCAGAACAGCTGCTGGGGCCCACTGCGGAGCAGCCGCAGGGTCATGCAAGGTTCATATGTGCAAGCTGTAAGGAGACCCTCTTGGTGCACACATTAATAGTTTGGGATGAGTCCTGAAGACCGTGGATTCGTCCCGTTGTTGCCAGGAACAGGCAGTGCTTGCTCAAGCCGTGGAGACTCAAGGTGCTCCCAGAGAGAGTTCAGGGTTGGAGCTGAGTCCCGGCAACCCAGCTTGTGCTTCCTGCCTGATGTTGCAGTGAGAAAGGCGTGGAGCCACATGGTCCTCCTCCATCTGCATCTCCCTCCTGTTGCGGTGCTGGAGCCCCCATCTGCTCCTCATCCAGATCGCTGGGAGCCGCTGCCGCTCACCGCTGAGGTTCCCCGCTGCTCTCCACTGGTAGCCGCTCACCCAGCACAGAGGCAGGCGCCACCACCTTGAGGCAGGCGCAGAGCCGGGCGTGGTGCGCTGTGTACTAGTTACACTGATTCTCTCCAGGCGCTGATTAGGAAGGTTGCCGCAGGGTGGGGACTCTGCCCCAGTGGCTGTTGCAACCTCTCATTCTCACACAGGGTCCAACAACTGCTATCGACCACCATTGCCTTCTTTCCTGGCTGCGCCGTCCTCTCTCCTGCCCTGGACCAGCTCTCGGAACTCCGCTCTCCTCTGGCCGAGTTGGGAGGCTTCCGTGAGCGTGGGCCTCCGAAGCTGAAGCTGCAAATGCCGGAACGAGGGCGCAGGCCATGGGTGTGCTTGGAGCGGTGACTTCTTCCTTCTCCTCTCCCTTCGACTGCGCCAGGGGGATCTCCGATCCTTCCCTCCAGCAGAGGTTTTGCTCAGTCTTTCCGAGGGCTTCAGTTCCCATTTCAGATCCTTCCTGAGTTCAGGATACCCACCTCTTTCCCTTCTGTCCTTTGTCTGAGTGGCATTCCTCCGGAAGGTTCTCTCTGTTGCCTACCCGGTCGCCATCTTGAAGTTCTCTTGTAAAATTTATTTAGTTGTTTGTTACTTTCTAATTAATTGACCATTACATTTCTAAAGTTCTGAAATGGCCAACAGACCTTAGAAAGATACCACTTTAGGGTCCTGCTTGAAACCAACAGCTACAGAAAACTGCTGGCCTTGATTCAGGGCCATGGAGTGCCTCTTTGCCCTGGAAACTACCGGACAGAACTCTTCTCCATGGATGAAAATGTAGCTGCCTGAGCCAATTTACTTCAGTGTTCTCCACTGATGGGAGACTTCTCTGGCTTTTTTTCCAGAGTTTTATGGTGGTTAAGCTCAACAAACACTACAAAATTATTATGGTATATAATTAGGTTGGCTGTAATTAAAAAGCCTCTATGTATTTTACAAGGTTTTCTTAGATGTTAGAATACCTTTGTTAAACTTACAAAAATTAAATTACAGAAACAAGAGTTTTATACTTTACTAAGATAATTTCTTATATCTTCCATTTTTAGACTTTTGATTACTGAAAAACTGAGTTTTAAAAATATTCAAATTGTGACTTACAAAATATTTTGAAGAATTGGTTTATGTTTAACTAAATGCACAACTATTATCTTAGTTTATAACATATGGTATATATTTGGAACTTGAAAAAATACATATTGCAGTGAGTCTAAGCTTCAAATTTAAGTTTAATACATACAAATTACATAATAAATGTGCTCTTTTATACAATATACATTGTAACTGGATTATAGACATAAAATGATTGAAATTTTTGTCATCTCTTTAAATTGATTTTGCCATTTAAACCTTGATTGACATCTACTGACTTTGATTAAACTTGATGTTTTTGTATAAATGTGACACACTTGTGTATTGGATAGTAAGTCTTTTTGTGTTTAGTAACAGTGTTTCCTAAACTTGTAAGACTTCTGAAGATATTTGTAAAAAAATTTTGTCAGTATAGTTAAAATATGTAAACCTGTTAAATGATAATAAATTTTGCCTGAAGAGTTAAAAACTAGGTAAATATATGTAAAGCTTTCTGAATAGTTGTGTTGCTAATTAGTGCTAACTTCATGGAATAGTAAATGTGTCTGTATTTGTCAAGTGTATATGCCTTCCAAAAGGCAAAACTTAGGAAAACATCTTATCATATTGATGATATGCAGAGTAGAGTTGTTTATGATTATTAACTTTTTCAGGCTTATGTTTTTTTGACTGGTATGTACTTATAACAGTTAGATGTACATAAACACTATGGACTCTAGGCAATGTTCTAATGATTAGAGATTGGACATTAGTAACCTTCTAAGTACATTCTAATTGGAAGATACTTTATTATAAAGTAAAAAAAATTTAAATGAGGGTTTATGTCATTTAATATTTTATAATTTGAAAGGTAACTGATAAAATGGAAATTTAAATGTTTCAGAGATAATACTTACTTTTATAATAATGTCATCATAATTGTTATTCTAAAGTGCTGTTTACTCTTGATTTCAAATTTCCCTTTAGAGCTATATAACTTATCTGCCAATATTCATAAGAAATTTGACTTCTAAAGGCCAGCTACAATTAATAAAAGAGATAGAAATTCTCTGACTGTACTTTGTATTTCAAAGTGTACAATGTTCAGGTAGGATTACAGTAGTTAAACCTTCTGGTCTCACTTCAGTACTGGTGTAACTGACCTTCTGGGTGCTCAACAACCAAGGCTTGGAGACCAAAGCTAAAATGATAACTGGGCTGAGGACAGCCAATATTTTGTCCCCGCCAACATCATCCAGGGCTCAGGGCATGATGGAACCTTTCTAAAAGGATCTGGTAACTCTGCTGAGTCACCCAACCTCCTGAACAGGGAGACTGCTGCTCTCCAGAGGACAGCCAGCTTACACTGTGCTAAATGGAATCACTGAAGAGGAAAATGTCCCATGTGTTTCCAAAGGAATCCATATAGTCAAGCAAAACTATGACTCATCCTGGCAGATGACCCTGGTAGAGCAAAAGGCTCTGAACATGTCCCCTAAGTACACCCATAGGAGCCTTAACTGACCTTAACAAATACATAGAAAGAGATTCATTCTGTTTAACACCAAACAGAAAAGTCCAACAAAATAAATAAATAAATAAATAAATAAATACACACACACACACACACACACACACACACACACACACACACACACAATAATAATAACAGTAAAAAGCTAGGCTAGACACACAAAGAGGGCTCCAAACACTACACTACCACCTGCTGGCAGCCTGCAGCTTGAGCAGTAGCATCACTGTTAAGGCTGAACAAGCATGGGAGGCCCTGACAGCTGCTACAGAGGTGGAGCAGAGCTTTAAAATTCCTTAGCTGAAGGAGTCCTTAGAATCACAGAGCTCTCAATCTCTTTATGGGTGAAAATGGAGGAACTTGCACACTTATAATTGAAACTTGTCTCTAGATAAATGATTCACACCAGGTGTAAAAAATCCTGAAGACTATAAAAGAAAATATCAGACTTAAGATAACTTCCATGAGGAGGCAGATCTAGGAACCAACTTGTTACAGTTCCTGCTCCAGTTCCTTAGGAACAGTGTTTGGACTTGGCTCCTTCCCTTAGCCAACCCGCATTTGCCTTTTCGGTCTGGTTCTTAGGTTTGGGCTACGCGTTCTCAATCTCTTGGTAAAATGTGTTTCTTCTTGCTTAGAGGCTGTCTAAACTCCAAATAGTCATGCAAATAGAACCAGTGATAAATGTGCTGGACTCCTTTCACAAGGGCCTGCTAGGCCAACCCTCTGATAAAAACCCCTAACTACTGAGCCCTGATATGACTCCTATCACTGGGCCCCTTATCTGCCCTCTGGAGAGCATTCCTGCTGCCGGCCTCCACCTTTCAGAAGAAAAAAGCTAGGCTGGTTTTTGTTTATCTTCCCTAATGGTGATTAGGGCTATTTTTTGAGAATGGGGAATTTGTAAAAAGCAATTTAATTATTTAGCTTACAAATAGGCAGCTAGCTGGAGGAATGGCCCAAGGTAGTCGGGTTAGTCAGTCACACTGGTATAAATTAAAATAAGAACTGGCAACAGATCTGAGACTTTGACCTGGAAGTGAATTTCTCTGGCAAAATGAAATGCAACCCCTCTGTACATCCAGGCCTGAGTTTTGGGAAACTTATAAATGTAAAATAATTGCTTTTCTTTTAAACATATGGGACCAGTTTCCTTTAAACTCTGCATGCTGAGTAAATGGGTGAGAGAGATTGAGTTCCCAACTGGTCATCTTAAACCTATGGGGCCACCTGTGACAGGTGGCCTTTGGACAACTGAACAAATTTCCATGCTCTGCTGATCATGAAAAGTTCTGGATAAGGGCCCATGTGGCACCCTACTTCCTAGGAGTCCTCCTGGCTCCTGAGAGCTTCTTTTCTTTCTTGTATTTCCAGTAAACACTTCTCCCTTAACTGCTGTGTGAGACGATGTGCTGGGTTTATGTGGTGCCAGCTGTTTCATAATTTAGATGGCCAATGTATCCCTGTTAAGTTGCCCCTACCTTCCAAGCTCTAAGCTCTAGGAATAGACTTTTCCCTTTCTGATACCGGTGTCTCATTATCTTTCCTTTTTTTTTTTTTTTTTTTTTTTTTTGGCGGTACTGGGGATTGAACTCAGGACCCTGCACTTGCTAGGCAGGCGCTTATTCCACTGAGCTATATCCCCAGCCCTCATTATCTTTATTTTTTATTGGCTAGAGGACTATGCTCTTGTGAACCTATTTTCTGTACCTGTATCCTGATTTTTGAATGTTTATTTTGCATCAGGTTCCTGATGTTTGTGATTCTATCATTTAATTTAACCACAAGTCTTCATTAGTAACTTTGCTGTCAGCTTTCTTTAAAGTCTTAGATTATATACTGCATCCTGATGCCTTTGCAGTTCTGCTGGGAGTTTTTATGTGCAACTGTCCTTCCTGAACAAAACCAGATGAACATTAGGAACATTTTAAGGAAAAAATGTTGGGATTCTTTAATACTTCCTTTCTAGGCTCCACATTGCACAGAAGCATTTGATTTTTATGGTTGTCTCCAAGAGGCAATTTTCTAACAGAGATTTTATAGCAGAGAGGAGAGCTTGGCCTTTGAAGAATGCAAAGGTCAACAAAGCAAAATCTGCTCTATTTATGGTATGGGTGTGACATTTGGACCTCTTAGCAGCCAGCATTCTTTTGGCTTTAGGAAAGATTGCATCACCACACCTGCTTGCTTTATTTCATATCAAATGGTTTTTAGTAAAGAGGTTTGGAGACAGAGACCTTCCATAAGTGTTCATGCCAACCTTATCACAATTCCATGATGCTTGGCCAGTAATACAATGAGAAAGGATGACAGCAGGATGCGAAACCCTTGGTGTGTGGTAAATCAAGGGGATATAATTGAATGTGAACTGGACAGAAGAAAAGCCTCAAGGACACGCTGGCACCTGACTTAAAGGGTAGAGCCTCCTTGCAGAGGTCCTGGCATTCATGACTATCACTCTTGTATCCAGTCATGGATCAAGTTAGAAACGGGGAGCAGCTGGCTATCTGTAAATTGTGAGATTAATGCAACTCACAGATCATTTCACTTGTGGATATCTGAGGTGTTGGAAGGATCGCTTAGCCTTGCACAATTATTAATTGCCACCTTTGTGTATGGAACTGTGCAAGCAGCCAATGGACAAAAAAGTATAAAACCCAGATTCTTACCTCCAAAGAATCTACAATAGACACATTGGAACGTGAGGTAAGAATGAACCATACCAGGCAGAGTTAAGGTTCTAGAAGAGTAACCTAGACAAATATTGCTTGCATCTCAAATAGAGGGAATCAAACAGTATTTAGTAACATCTGGCTGTGTGACTGTTAATTCTTTACTGCTGATTTATGTGGAGTTCACTGTCCCATCCCTGACAACCACAGGGCACTCCACAGAGACAGGAACTTACTGAATAATGGTAAATAGAAAAAAAAATGTACCTTGCCGGTAGGCAGGGAAATAAGAATGAAAGTCCCGCAAGTGCTGGAACGTGCCGGCTTAGACCTGTCTTCAAAGTTCGCCAGTTAAAATTCACTTATCTTCCTTGGAAATATATCCTCTCCCCATCTACCAACTTGATATTATTCCCTAGAGGTTTGATTCTATCTGTAAGTTGACATTTGTGCAAGAAACCAAATGAACAAACACCACCACCATCGTTTATTTTCTTTTAATCTGTAGCTTTTTTGTGGTATCGGTGTGTGTGTAAGTGTAATTTTCCTTGCTAAGCTAGTTTGTGTTTGATACATTATAACTATAAAAATATGGCTTTAGAATAAAGATCCCATGGCTCAAACCTTGTGACTTCCTTCCTTGAAAAAAACGTTTATTATGTTCTGAAACTTCACCGTGGCTGTTATCTTGAGGGCCTTGCTAGCCATGATTGCTGGAGGGCTCCTTTTCCATCAGCCTGATTGGCGTCTGCTAGAGAAGCCCTGGATGCTGACGTAAGAGGAGACCCAGGAGGAACAAGCAAGATGCACTGTGGACTATTCTAGGGAAGGCAGACAAGACACACTCCACATGGCCTCATTGCACGTAACTAAGAGCAAAGATAAGGCCTCATATGAGGAAAAATTTACATATGTGTAAAGGAAAAATTTCCCAACCTTGTGAAGCACTGAAATATTTAACAGGGCTGTCTTGGAAATTGTGAATTTCTTATTTCTAGAAATGAAAGAGTTTTTATGTTATTTTAAGCATTAGATAGCTGATTACTTAGATCAGAAGCTCCTAAAAGTTGTTCTAAAATAAGCAGCCTTGTTGGCCTTGTGTTGCCCCAGCAAGTGTGTGAAATAGATTCCTGAATACAAATTCTGATTTGGTGAGTTTTGAAAGAGCCCGTTAATGTAGATGAGACTTATGAATGGTTGTGACAGTGTGTCAAAAATGGGCTTGTGTTGGGTTCAGGACTTGCTACCCTAAAATATGGCACCTTGGCCCTTGAGAGAATAGCAGAGGCAGGGAAGTGTATTGGCCCATTTGTATTTCTTCTTTTGTACAGATTCTTTTGCATATTTATTTATTGGGCTATTTGATTTTTTTGGTGTTAAGTTTTTTGAGTTCTTTATGTATTCCAAATAATAATCCTCTGACAGCAGCATAGCTGGTAAAGATTTCCTCTCGTAGGGAGCAGTTGGACTATGGCTAAGCCTGAGGTGGGCAAACTCCTTGAGACTAGAGCAAAGCCAGTCCTAAGGACACAGAATGCCAGAGGCAGACTGTGTAAACAAGTTGACCTCTAGCTCAGGTGCGTATCAACAGGTGTCCAGCCTTAGTGTTTTCTTCTGTTAACCATCGCACAGACAGCTGTGAAAACGTTCTTACTTTCAATGTTCTCAGCAAAATCCCGAGACCTGGCACTTTTGACTGTTGCACTCTTCCCCTCTTTATACTGTGTATAAATTAAGACTCTGGGTTGAGACATTGCCACTGCCTCTGCATCAGAGAGGCCAGGTCCCACTCAGTCCAGCTTCCCTTTAACGTGTCTTGTTTCTTTTTAATCTCCTGTTCCCCCCTTTCAGAACCCCACTCTGCATGCAGATTGCAGCATTTTCCCTTCCTAAAGGCTGTTCCTTCATTCTGTTGGCTGTTTCCCTTGCTGGGAAGAAATATTTTGATTTGATGCAATCCTATTTATTAAATGCTGCTATTACTTCCTGTGGTATTGGAGACCTATTCAAGGACATTGGTTGTTTCCCCTATTTTCTTTCTAGCAGCTTCAAGTTTTCAGCTCTTTTCTTTAGGTCTTTGTTCCACTTAAGATTGCTTTTTATACAAAATGAGAGATATAGATCTAGTCTTATTCTTTTATATGTGGATATCCAGTTTTCTTAGCATTATTTGTTAAATAGGCTGTCTTTTCTCCAGCATATGTTTTTTGCTCCTTTGTCAAGAATCAGACAGTTGTAGACGTGTGGGCTTGTTTGTGTGCTCTCTAATCTGTTCTACCTGTGAGCATGGTTTTTGTTTGTTCTAGTACTGTGATGTTTTTGTTGCTGCAATATAAATTGAAATTGGGTATTGTGGTGTCTCTTATTGCTTACAATGATTCAACTATTCTAGGTCTTTGTATTGTCACATGAATTTTAGGACTTGATTTTTTTAGTTTGGTAAGAATGTCATTGATTAGCATCGCAGTAGAGACTCTAGATGAAAGTGATACATTTCTAGACACATACCATTTACCAAAACTGAACCAAGGGAATATAAAAAGCTTTAACAGATGAATAATAGGCAATGAGATTGAGGTATGTGTCACGGTTTGTGTCTAGATGTCCCCCCAAAGCCACATGCAGTCATGGGGTGGGCTTCTAGAGTTTATGATTGATTCATGGTCCAATGCTGGGATTATGGATGTGAGAGCTACACCCGCCCGGGGGCAGGTAGTTTGAATACAATGTAAGGGAGGGAGAGAGGCTTGCTGGCCACTCATCCCTTTTTGCTCTTGCTGTTTTGCTATCTTCTGCCGCCATGAACTGTTTCCCTCTGCCATGTGCCACTCTGCCTTGGAGCCAGCCAAGTATGGAATGAAACCTCCACAAACTGTGAGCTAAATAAACCTTCCTATCTTTAATTCTGAGTGTCAGGTAGTTTGTCTCAGCAATGAGAGAAAAGTGACCAAGACAGTAGGAAGAAATCAGTGTCCCCCCAGAAGAAAAACCCAGGACCAGGTGGATTTCCTGGTGAATTTTACCAGATTTTTAAAGAGAAAGCATCACCAGTGCATCTCAAACTATTCCAAGTAATAGAAATGCTTCCAGACTTGTTCTATGAAGCAGACGTCACGCTTATACCAAAACTGGATAAGGACATAACAAAATAAGGAAATTATTGATCAGTGTCTTTGATGAACATAGATGCAAAAATCCTAAATAAAATACTGGCAAGCTAGATTCAACACATAGTGGAAAGATCATACACTGTGATCAAGTGGATTTTATTCTAAAGACGCAAGGATTGTTCAACATAGGCAAATCAACAAATGCAATAGGCCAGTTAAGTCAAATCAAGGATAAACATCTCATCACCATCTCAAGTAATGTAGAAAAAGCATCTGACCAAATTTGTTATGGTTTAGATCTAAAATGGCTGCCAAAGCCTCATGTATTTGGAAGGTGACTGGTTATAGGAGGAGCACAGCTGAATTACTTTAAGAGTAGAGTCTAGTTCGAAGAGGCAGGTTACTGGGGGTGTGAGCTGGCAGGATGGGCTGCCCTTTTTGACTCCTCCTTTCACTTTATGCTTCCTGGCTGTCAGGACACGCACAGCTTTTCTTGCACCAGGCCCCTCTGCTACGCTTTTTTTTGTTTGTTTGTTTGTTTGTTTTGGAGCTGGCAGACTGTGGACTGAAATGTGAGCTAAAATAGACCTCTACTCCTTTGAATAGCGGGAGTTGGATAATGCGTCTCAACACTGAGAAAGTGGCTAAGACAAAAATTCAAGCTACATTCATGATAAAAATTCCTGGAGAAATGAAGTATCGAAGGATTATTCCTCAATGTGGTAAAGGCCATATATGACAAACCCACAGCCAACATTATTCTGAATGGGAAAAAAATGGAAAGCATTTCCTCTCTGACAAGGAATAAAGCATGGATGACCACGTTCACCACTTCTATTGGTATTTGCTAACTGTATTTAACAACACAGGGAAAAGATCATACATCATGATTAGGTGGGCTTCACTGACATTTTAGTTGGAGCAATTAGGCAAGATAATGCAGTAAAAGGGGTACAAATATGGTAGAAATTATCCTTTTGTGCAGATGGTGTGACCCTAACCTTAGAAGGCCTTAAAGACTCCACTGAAAGATTTTAGGGCTAATAAGTAAATCCAGCCAGGAAATAAAATCAGCATTAAAAATCAATAGCTTTTCTATATAGCAATAATTGACTACCTGAGAAGAAAATCAGGAAAACAATTCCATTCACAGTAGTGCAAAAACAAAGAAAGCAAAGCAAAGCAAAGTAAACAAAGAAAACCAAACAAGAAAACCACCAAGAAACCAACCAATCAAACTCAGGATCAATCTAACCAGAGATTTGAGAGACTTCTGCAGTGAAAATTTTAGAACATTGAAGAAAGAAATGGAAGAAGACACTAGAAGATGGAAAGACCTTCCATGTATGTGAATTGGTAAACTGGTAAAAATATCTTAATTACTCTTATTTTGGTGCCATTAGTCTTGAATGGGATAGGATAGGTTAAGAGAATTTAGGACTAATAAACCTTGTATTGCCAGTTTTTAGGCAGACATTCCTTTAGTGATTAACATTCCTACATGCAGAGCTGAGCAAGACTCTGACTTAAAGCTTGAGGTAATAAAGGAGACACATACAAATGAAGGCAGAGATGTCAAGCTGCCTCAGAATAAAACACTTATTGTGCTTTCAGTGGGTAATGGTTTGTCCTCTATTACTGTGTCACACAGTATATTCTGGAGGTATCTGCAGCAAAGGCATCCTACTATTAATATTGCATCTGTTTTTTGAGGTCATCAAGATTGTTTGGGAGAGTTGGGAAGGGTAGAGATGGACACTCAGCATACTCTTCATGGGCAGCAGGTCTTGGGTTTTGATCTCAAAAGTGTACCTGCCCTTTGTTCCCATGGTGGTTTCCACTGTGTCATTGTGCCCACTGACTTCCATAAGGTCCTAGTCTTATCATGTTCTTTTACATTTATTCTCCAAAATCATGGAGTGACAGATGTTTAGTGAGCGCCTGACATTCGCTGTACAGCAAGCAAAGCCCTGCGGACAAGAAGGCAACAGACAAGGACAGGCCCAGGTGCAGAGACTCAGTTTAGTCACTCAGGTGCTTGAGCACCACCGATACTTAGTCCCCCTCTGCAGCCTACACCCCAAGTCACATACTGTGACCCCTGCCTGGAAGCCCTGTCAGCACTGCACACTTAGCACAGGAAATTGGAAACTCCTTCCCTTCCCTGTAAACCTACTCTTCCTCTCTGTGCCCTATTCCTATTAAATACCATTTCTGTTATCTTTCCTTATCTGCACATGCATCATCCCTTCTCTTTTACTCAGTTGCCAATTCCTGTTATTCTGGATGAAAGTCCATTTATGATATGCGAAGGTCCGTTTCCTTTTCTCTACGTTTACCATCTCATGAAAGGGCCTCATTGACTCTAACAAGCACAGGTGTAAGCAGTCTCTTGGTTATGCCCACGTTCTACGCTATCACATGACTGTAGAGTTGCTTTATACTTACACATTTCTATCCCTTATTTCCTGCTAACTTTCAGTGCAATGCATGATCTCCCACTGTCCACTTCACCTGCGCATGCTTGTGCTGGCAATACCAGACTCCACAGAATTCCCTTCATACTCCTTGCCTTTCCTAGCCTCTGTTGACCTCTGGGCCTGGGGTTCCCTTTCTCTCTATCTTTGTTTGATGGAATTTAACTATTAAGGTTAATTCAGATTCTTCTTCCGTGAAACTGTTTCATTATTTCTCGATGGACCATCTCCAGGCCTCCCAGTTCTTCATTCTTATGGGTTTTAAAACACTTTTCATACAATACTTTTTGTTGCCAGAACTTGTTAGTAGGCTGGTTGTGACAGCTAATGGCTGTGTCAGTTTAAGTAAGAAATACCCAGCTGATTGGCTCAGCATAGCTCTGGGTGCTACTGAATGATAGTCTTACTGAAGAAGGAAGACCAACCCTGAGCGTGGGTGGGGCCAGCCAATAGGCTTGCAGTCTGGATGGAATAAAAGGGGAAAGAAGCAGGAAGTCTCTTGCTTCTTTGGAGGTGCTCCAGTCTTCACCATCACCTTGGGACATTCATCTCAAGACTCAAACTCTCCGATGTAAACCCTTTGACTTACTCATGCGGACTCAATGCGACTGTGCATGCACTCCAGCTCCTCCACCTTGGACTGGATCATTTGGCTCTCTAGTGCACTGACAGCTCTTTTTCCTTGCACACCACCTCTACAGGCGGCCATTACAAGCCTACTTTGATATATAAAAAAATCTGTGACTCTGGAGATCTCTAACTGATGCACTGGCATAGAGTAGGTGATCAAGTCTTTTCCTTTCCCTTTTTTTTTGAACTACTGATTAAGCAAAACAAAATTTATTTTACTCTTATGTCTAAGACTCTGTCTCTATAAGAGCCTTGACTTATTTTAGTTTTATCAAAAGATTGGAGATTGTTGAACAATAGATGTACTTAACTGGTGCAAATGCAATTGTGAGATGTAAGGTTTGACTTGCTTGATTTTCATTTTGCTGGGAATTTCAACGGTACAAACAGAAAACTCTTTTTTATATCTCTGGGCCTTTGTTTTTTGAAACATATTCTGATAGAAGAGTTGGGCCTAAAAAATTCAGAGTCAGTTTCGTGTCTCATCCGCCTCGTGGATGAGCTGAGGAAACGGGAGCATTCTGAGATGAAGCAAAGCATAAATCTCTTTAGGTTCTATGCCTGCAGTGTTCTTAATATTGTCCTTTATACTTCAATGGAGAAAATACTTTATCTTGATATGATTACTTTTTCTTTTTTCATAGGTTATTTGGATTATATATGATAGAAAGGTTATACTTAATTTCATTTATCCTATTCATATATTCATTTATAAGCTGGCTGTATACCTATTATCAGCATTTTTCATGGCAGGATTACTGACTGCGGTTACCATGAGACGCTTTGGGATTTCTTTTAAGTTCCAGGTATTCTCGAGTGATAGATGACTGAGTGTATTATGGCTGCAGTGTGCTTTTGTGGTACATTTCTACTAATCTGATTGTCTCTATGGGGTGGGCCTTTCAGGTACAATTCAACTCATTTACAGCTCTGGATGACACGGGAGCTGGGAGACAATGAGGATTTAGCAGTGCGACGGAGTGCGAGATTGAATATGTGTAGTTTTCAGACTTTTTTGATATTTAATGTTATTTCCAAGAGATTTTTCTTTTGCAGTAATTTAGTAATCTAAAATTGATGTGTAACACAGCAAAAAAAGACTTAGAATTTTCTCTGATTGAGAATTTAAGTGAAACTACTTAGACTACAGTAAGAGATGGCAAGAAAAATTGGAGAAAATGTTAAACTGACTCAAAACATGAACTTTTTTTTGTAGATTGAGTGATGCAGGCTGATGTATCAAAATTGTTACCCTTAAAAGAAAAGAAAGTATGTTGAGTACTTTTCCTCCAGGTGTGTGTGCTGTGTTGTGACAGTTCAACTATTACTCATTAACTATTTCATAATGTGTGAGGCTAATCAAGTTTGGATCTGGACACACCACAGAAGTTGATCGGTAGTTTGCAACCGTTGGAGCAATAGTTGTACCCTAGTTACAGGAGGTGGTTTTGTTTCCCTTTTGTCTTTACTGACTTATTCCCGTAAGTCCTGCTCATAGCAGATGTCCTAGGCTCCAATGCGTCTCTCTGTTACCCTATGCTTGGCTAAGTATCTCTCTGTTGCAAATCTCTAGCACTATATTTTTCTAAACCACTTTTAAAATGATTGGTTCATGTGTCAACCTCACTATTAGACTGTGAACTCCTTGGGGCCAGAGGCTGTTCATCTGTGCCTAGCAACACGTCTCCAATGTAGTAGCAAAAGTGGACAAATGTTTGTAGAATGACTAAACAAAGCCAGCTGTCTGGGACTGGAATTTTCATTGCTGTGTAGCGCTACTGAAAGCTCTTATCTGTAAAGCTGGATTAAATTTGAAATCACCTAAATTTAATGGATGAATTTTAATCACTGCCTTAAACTATTTAATTTCTTTCTAGAATAAAAGCAGTATTTTCTGTCCTCTGGTTGTTTAAAGGATATATTTTAGAAAGTGGAGGTGAGTTAAAAAGTGTAGAGAAAGTTATAAGAATAAATTGCTTCCCAATATAATCTCTTGAGCTCATATTTAATAAAGATAAGTTACCCAATCAACAATTGTTCCATGGTGAGGGTATTTGTACATAAATCACTGAGTTTGGCTTGGGCCTAACATTGATAGGGCATAATTGATCTTTAAAAGTTTTATGAAGAATCACAGACTGTGAAATTAAAAGCTGTTGAATTGTCTAACTTTGCTTTTTATCAAGCGACACCTGCTTTCTTGCTAGTGGAAGCCTTGTTTTCTGTGTATTATTGACTAGTCCATCCGTTGACTCTGGCTGACAGTAATGAACGTCGTTCCCTTTTACTCTCTCGCAGAAAATCTGACCACAGTTTTCTAATCTGGCAACCTGCCCAACCAGAGTATTTTTTCATCTCTCCTCAGCGTTTACTCATTAAAGTGGTATATGATGTTCTCTGGCTCATGATCTGGTAAATCATCTTGTCATTGAATCTTATGTATTACGTAGTCTTGCCATGCTGTGTTAAGAGCTGGAAGTTGTCCACTAAGACAGTTTTACTCTACTTCTATCAATCCTAGCAAGCGCTCTCTCCAAGTATCAGTTTCTGATTTTTCATAAATGTTGTCAGTCTCCTTGGAAAAGAGAGTAGTTGTGGTTAACTGGATAGTGCACAGCCACCAACGTTTATCATTAAAATCTTTGGGAAACATTGTGTTCATGTATTTGTCTCACCCACCAAAATCCTTAAGAGCATCTGTATTAGTTTTCTTTGTTGGTATAAGTAGCTGCCACAAACTTAGTGATTTAAAATAACATAAATTTATTAGCTTATTTCTGGTGATCAGAAGTCCAAAACATCTTACTGGGCTAAAGTCACGTCTTGTGGGATCCCTTTGAAGGGAGAATTTTTTGTTACCTTCTCCAGCCTCTAGAATGCACACGTTATCTTTTGCTTCTTCTCCATCTTTGAATTTAGCAATCACATCACTCTGACTCCCACTCTGATGCTCTGTCTGACCCATGTAATCTAGGTTCATCTCCCCATGTCAAACTTCTTCATTTAATCACATCTGCAAAACAACCTTTTCATTGTGTGTTGGGAGTCCTCAAGATGACTCCCAGCTTTAATTATTTTCTAGCAAGCCTCAAAAGACACAGCATACAGTTCTTTTAGCAATGGTTTATAATGAAAATACAATCCAAAGTCAACCAAGGGAAAAGGCACATGGACATCCAGGAAAAAATGAGACATGAACTTTGAAGGTTCACTACTAGGAGAAGCACTCAGAATGTGAGCTTTCAGCAATGGTTTGGATAACACACATAAAATGCTGCTAACTAGGGATAATCACTGCAGACCATGTTTGGGGTTTGCATAGGGTCTGGGTTGTTGAGTACAAACCACATGGTTTGCACAAAATGTTTTAAACACAGTGAGTAGCTCTGATGGGGACCATCTCAAGCTTAACCAGATATGGGTCATGTGGTAACCCCACAAGGAGGCATTTCCACAGATAACAATTCAAGATCACCATGCTATCTCTTGGCTCCATGTCATAGAAGGTAACTTACATGGAAGTTTTAGTGATTGATGTGGACGCTTTCTTCCTTCCTCCATCCCTCCCACCCTCCTTCCCTTCTTTCTTTCTTTCTTTTTCTTTCTTTCTTTCTTTCTTTCTTTCTTTCTTTCTTTCTTTCTTTCTTTCTTTCTTTCTTCCTTCCTTCCTTCCTTCCTTCCTTCCTTCCTTCCTTCCTTCCTTCCTTCCTTCCTTCCTTCCTTTTTCTTTCTTCCTTTCTTCTTTCCTTCTTTCTTGTTCTGTGGGAGGGGGCATGGTTCTGCCCACATGATTTTATTATGTATTCACTGCCATAACCCAGTGAGTGCGTGGGAAATGGTCCTGTGGACTGTGATGAGACACAGTCCCTGTGGCCCAGGCTTAGAGAGTGGCATTACCTGAGTAGAAAATCTATTTTGATCCATTCCTTTTTCTTGCCTTCCTCATCCAATCAATCACCACGTCCTGTTGATTTCACTTTCTAAGTGTTTCTTGATTCTATCTTATTACCTTCCGATCTGCAATCACTACTGCAGTCCTGGCCAACATGGCTTCTCGACTATCTTTGTCAGTAACCTCAGACTGCTTTCAGGCTTCTAGTTTTGCTTCCCTCTAAGCCATTATCTAGATAGAACGGAGTGTGTTTTTTTAGAACAAAAGTAGGTTAGTGTTCTTGCCCTATTAAAAACTATTCAGTGGTCTCTACTTCTCAGAATCAATTTTTACCCTTTTTCATCTTGCACATTAGATAGTTTCCAATCCTGTTCAGTTTCTCTTGGTGCCTCAAACAGAACATGTCCTTTCTTGTCTCCAGGGACTTACATGAATTGTTCGTTTGGACCAAGCACTTTCTCTTTTCTTTGTCAAGTTAATTGTGATAATGTCTTCAACTGGGTTTGACCATAAACATTTATTCCTCAGAGAGATCTTAGTAGGCATCTAAATAGGTAGGTCCTTCAGTTACCTAGTTCTGTGAGCCTGTATTTTTCCTGTCATTATACACATCTCCAAATGTATGACTTTGTCAGTTATTGAAAGACTGTTTCTTTGGTTCATGATTATATCACTAATATCTAGCACCTAGAAATGGGCATAATAGGGTTCAGGAAGTATATACTGAATGAATGAATTACTGTTGAAAAGTCTTATGAGTGAGAGTATAGTTGGCTTGGAAAACTGTCTGGTAGTTGCTCCAAAGGTCAAACATAGAGTTTCTACTCCTAGGAATATGCCCAAGAGAAATCAAAGCATATTACATACAAAATTTTGCTCTAAAATTTCATACCTGCTTTATTAATAATAGCTTCCAAATGCAAGAACACAAATATCTAGAAGAATCTCAAAAATCTGCTGCACGTAAGAAGCCAGGTATGAAAAACACTTGCGCTAAGTAATGAACCTATGGCCGGCTAGGACTGCCCAGCAAAACATTGTCTCAGAAAAAAATAGAAACGGAGCTACAAAAGTGTATTTATGTCTGTTATTTTAAGTTTTGCACTATCTATTATGTGAGCCACAGTTAATGATACCACAGGATATGTAAATACTTCCAAAAACCTTGCCATAGAAATGAATTGGAGCAGTGAACAGACTGTCCTCTTACCCTGAGTATTGTGTTCTGTCTTCCCCGAAACGTTTAGCCAGTTGACTCACCTCACAACTCTAAGGACCCCCAAGGGCTTCTTGTCTGCGATGGAGCAGAAGAGTTTTGAGTAGATTTTGCCAAATGAAATATTTAATAATAATAACAACAACGAGCATGAAAATGGAAAAGGCAGATTTAGAGATGGGAAGGAGGTAGGTGGAAAGGGGAAGGAGATTTACAAAGAATAAAACTCTGTTGTGTACATGCACCTGCTCCTAAGATGAATGTAAACTTCATGTCCTGCACACAGGTGCTAATAAAATCAAGCTTAAAAAAATAAGTGAATGGAAGGGTTGAGATTTAGTACAATGAACACTATTGATTCATCAAGGACATTTTTACATGAAACTGCCTGTCTTGGTTCATCTTTTCCCCTACATCTACCACTGCTAATGTGAGGCACAGAAGGCAGGGACCGAGGCAGGCTGGGCTGTCACGTATTTTATGATTGTTTTGGACCACAGGTGCCATATCAACCCATGAAGAAAGTAAACAACAGTTTCAGAATTGCTGTCCCCAGTGATTGAGAATCACAGGGACTTAAAAACAGAATGTGTTTGCAGACTCTGTTCAGATTTCCTAGTATTAGGTTGTGCCCAAGGAGTTCTTAATTCTAGGGTGATTAATCATCTCAATCAATTTGGAAATTATTTGGCTGAGTTTCTTCTTAATATGGTACACTTCTAGTTAAGGAGACGGTATTGCTAACTGCTAGATACCTAGCATTTCTTTGATTTTCATCATCAGAGGATATATTAACAGCCGTCATTTCAACCTTATGCGTTCACAGTCCCCAGAACATCACCGCTCTCCTCCTTTCTGTAGGATAAAAGATAGAGCAAGTGGACCCATCTCTCTCAGGGTGTTCTAAATTAAAATGAAGATGGGTCGAAGGTCTAAGCACTGAAATGAAAACATGTCCCATGGTCTGAGAAGTTCAGAGAATCCTACTCTGGGTATCTTGTCTGAGAAGCTTTCTGGACGATTTATGGTAACAGACTGGAGATGAATTGAAACACCCTGGCTGACCTCCATGTGGGAACCGAGAGGCCAGCCACCAGACTCTTGATTTGTGTTTAAAATGTGACACGCAGAGCTTCATTATGGGCATAGTTCACCTCAGCACATGAATAATTCTCTAGCAATGATGTAAGGAAGGAACTGCCAAATGAGTCTCTCATTTGCATGTAAGATTTTAGATTGAGTTACCAGAATTCATGACAACACTGAGGACAATTTGCCAGTGATGGGTTGGAGTTTTGCGATGCATTAACAGTGTCTTTGTGCTTCTTCACACTGCACTTTTCTCAGGGCAACACTTAAATATTCTTTGTATGGTGGTAGAGGGTGTCTCAGCATGGCCAGGGGCATGGAAAGAGCCTAATGAGAAAGGTGACATCTCCAACTGGCAGTGTGGAAACACACACATCATACTGCCCTGACATTCCCGATTGCTTTGCCAGGATGTTGGCATCCCTCCCACCTCCTCAGCAACCACCTCATTCGAGCCATATTCATGCTTTTCTTCATCTGTTCAAGTGGGTGCCCTGGCGCGAAGAGAGCTGTGCTTTATCTCCCTAACGCATCTCGCTGTCTCTGGCACATTTGTTGTTTGTTGTTGCTGTAGCCCGGACTCAGCTGTTTCATGACAGGCTTTGAGAGAGTGAATCCATTGTCTTTTTTTTCTTCATGAAATACCTACAAGACTTTGTGTTTCCCCTTTAAAAATGAAGGTTGTTTTAGAATAGCTACTATCAGGAATGAAAAAAATTCAACACAAGAAATTATTATTTCTGCACTTGGCTATGTTGGATGAACTGTCAGAAGAAAAAGAAATTCTGTTGATTTTGCTAATGTTCATTTAGATGGGATTAACTTCTGGACATCTCAGAAATATTACTGTTTGGAAATATACTATTAGGAGCATACTGACTTAACCTTAGCTTTTTACACCCCTTAGACAGACAGATGGACACACACACACACAGACACATGGAGAGAGGGAGAGAGAGGGACACAGAGGCAGAGGGAGAGAGGGAGGGGAGTGGAGCGGAGGGAAGGGGGGTCGAGAAGGAGAGGGAGATTATTTCCAGCTTTCCTCCATCCCAGATAGGTCAGGAAAACTCAAAGATGTACTGTGTGGTAATCCAGGAGATTGTTTTTCACCTGAGAACTATCTGAAATTTGCTATGGATTGTGGGTCTGAAGCCTTGGGGTCAAGGCTGAGGATTTGCGATCTAAAGATTCTTGACCCTGCGCTTTACAAACTACCAATTCATATCGGTGGAACAAACCACAGGGGACCTGCACGTGAGCCCAGCATCCAGAAACAATGCAGCAATACATTCAGAATGGTTTCCTGCTCCTGAGTCATCAAGTTCAGCCACTTATGCTTGATGCTACTATTCAAAATCTAAAGGAACTCTGAGTTTAAAAACTAATAAAACATTGTAACGTTGTAAGATTTTTCGAGTGGCATTTAAAACACAAGCGAGCCTCATTTATGGTTGAAAAAGGGACAGGGAAGGGGAACAAAGCATATTCATGTCTTATCTTTGTATATGATTTGCCTTTTATCGGAAATTTTCCACGGTGCTATACTAACAGGAACGGTGAAAAAAGAAGCTTCTCTGGTCAGTGGTTCTTTTTCTGTTTATTAAAGGCCGCAGCTAGTTTTTCCAGTTATGTGACCTTGAACAAGGACGCCATTTGTGCCTCATGTTCTCAGCTGTGAAACGGGGATACGCACGGTGCTGTCTCACAGAGCTGGAGAGGCACTGAGTGACCAAGTATGAAAACACGCTATGCCTGATACATGGTAAATACTAAACAATTGTTAGTTGTTGTTGTAACTGAGATGATGCGGGGTTCCTCCTCCACCTCCGATCAAATGGTAAGTAGAGAGATGGAAGGTTCCAGAGAAAAGCTCTTCCCTCTGATAGGAGGGAGAGGCTGGTGCGCTCAGGTGGCGTTCCCCAGCGTCCACCCTTGCAAACACCTCGGGGTGGGCGTGTGGTTCACAGAGCAGGCTGCACTTTGGACACAGGCCTTCTCAGCCTAGCCCAAAATGCTCATGTTCCTGAATCGGTAGAACACTGTACCTGAGGGGTTGCCTCAGCTACAGGAGCTCAGCTGTGCTGGGTGAGGTTTCTGAGCCACTGCTGGGGCAGGCATCTCCTCCCTTCCTCTGGTGCTGTGACACTAAGACTCCTTACATTCCTCAGGAAGGGAAAACTCAATGGGCTGGGCACTGGGAGCTGGATTTAAGCTTGTTTGAAGATAATCATGAACATCAGTGCTCTGTGCATATGGACCACAGCCTGAGAGTTACTCCCATGGCATTAACTGGTTCTTATAATTACATCATTTACAGGTGTGTGTTTGGATGTTTCATATATGCCCATGTTCCAAGATATGGCATGGTTTTGAGGACAGGAGCCACTTAAGAACGCAGACCACAATTCTCCAGTGTGCCTGAGTATCACTCTGCACACACTCCATATCCATTGAGCACTGACATCATTCTCAGGATATGGCTCTGATTGAACATGCCGGAGCACCAATATGTGACAAATCCTTGTGTTAACTTATAGGACCTGACACTTTTTTCCTAGTGTACCAGCTTTGGTTTGGATCCAGCAATACACTGTTGCTCAGAACCCTGTGAGATGTGGTGTAGGGTGAATGGGTCTTGCGATCCATTTGGTTAATATATAACTGGCATTCATGAAAGAGCATGTGCTTATCAGAACACCTGAGGACTTCAGGCTGTGAGAATACAAGAGGTTAGATCAGGGCACAAGACAGCTTTATGCAAACAGCCACATTGTGCACAAAGGCTCTAGGGGCTCCAGGCAAACTTCTATGGAAACTGTGATATTGTAATAACTATGTCCACGTTATTGTTAGTAACTTTGATAAGATTTTAGTATTTAAACCTTTCAAGTATGACATCAAAATACTATACTTCAAAAGAGTGTCACAAATTACAAAAAGTTGAAAATTACTGCTTTAGGGTAAGTATATCTTTAAAAATATAGTGGGGCACTTAAATGTTAGGTTGTGGATTTATTCAGCATCATCTTATTATACAGAACACAGATTTCTCAACTGGGTTACAAAATACCCCTGCCTAATGTCATGCGGTCAAGCTGACTTAAGGTCATGTGGCCTTTATGCAGTTGCTTCTGCAGTTGTGGGTATGAATTGTAACACCTCTGCAGACTTTGATAGAATAAAGCCCAAACGTATTTAGGAGGTTCATGGAGGAGTAACTGCAGTGTTTGTATTGGCTCTCTTTGCCCCGTGAGTCCCACAGGGATGGTACAGATGTGGGCTGAGTAGCTCCTGGGAACACAGGGTGTGTGTCCTGGATGAGGAACACTGAGTTTAGGAAACTCAAACCTGTTGATATTTGCTCCCAAGGAAGATATTCGCTTGATTACCTTGGGATGTAAGCAAGTCTCAGGGGAAGGCAGGAAGACCTTCTTATCCTTGAGTGAGTAAATAAATCTGCTCTCTGGTAAGGAGGATGACACTTTCTCTAGCTTTTATGGCTGACTGTTATGCAAATGGTCTCAACAAAACTATTATTAATAAATCACCATTGGGGCTGACACTATTAAAGACATGATAGGAGCTATCAAATCTTCATTTGAACTTGAGTTCTGCATTATACTAATTGACTCATCTTGGATAAGATATTTAACCTCCCTGTAAAATTGAGAATAAAATTTATAGGACTATTGAAAAGAATTAAATGTGATGATACATCTAAAGCATGTAGACCTATTGTATCAGTCAGGGTTTACTAGAGAAACAGATTTAACACGACATATACAAATATACAACAAATTACCCATTTGGCTTACAATGGTCAGCTACAGAATTAGATGAAGAGGGTGTGCAGACCCTCTGCACACTGGAGATTGAACAGCCCAGGCCTGGGGCCTGGAGCTCACCACAGTGTCTGTGCAAGTCCGTATCAACGTCTATTGAGTCTGCGACGAAATGCTGATGAATCTATGATGAAGTCCCAGGCGGAAGCCAAACAGCCTGCACCGGAAGCCAGGAGACGACCAAGCTGGAGGTGAAGACTGGAGCTCCTCCGAAGAACTCAAACCCGGTCCTTCCTCAATTTCTTTTTATAGTCTGCCAGCTCTGGGGAGGTGGGGGGCTGGTTCTCTACACCCACACCCTCTGTATGCCTTCCTCTTGCACAGGTTTAGAATGAATACAAATAAACACCTGGCTTCCTGCTGAGTCACACAGTTAACCTTTAAAGCTTCCCAAATTAACATAAACAACATCCCACAAAGGTAAGGGCATATCCTGTTTACCCCAAGATTTACAACTGCTCAGTTATTTAGTTAAACCTCTAGACTCCCCAAGTTGACACAATGTATCAACCGTAACACCTATACATAGTACCAATAATAATAATGTATTACAGAAGTTGGACTATTAGGCTGAGAGTGGTAGAAAAGTTGATCAGCAGTAGCTTAAAAAATAAAGGCCATACATCTACAATTCGAAGATATCAATGGATAAAGCAACAACTACTGTTGAGACCATATCACCTTGTCTATAGATTAGTTGTGATTGTACTATTTTCTATGATGATGGGTGTCTGTTTGTCAATATGTTTTTGTACTTTTATGTTTCTAAAATAAAAAAAAATAAATAAATAAAGGCCAGCACCATCACAGAAGTTACTCTGCTCTTCATCCATGGTAAGAGGGATAGGCTTGCTCTGTCTTCCTTAGTGTGTAGCTCTTGGCATTATGATGGGAAAGTGTTGCGGCTCCTCTAGGCTAGTGGTGGCAAACGTACGGCAGGTGTGCCTCAGCCAGCTGTTTGTTATCATTGAAAGCTCTAAAAGGTTCTCCATCACTGTCTCAATCTGGGCTTGAGGAAGGAGGAAGGTGGGTGGACCCAAAGCCTTTTACTTCTAAGCTTTCTATTTGTATTATGGAACAAATGTCCTTCTTCAGTATTTCATGTATATATTAACTGGTAGGTTCTGGGCTACATGACTGCACACAGCTTGGAATTGGATAATTTTTAGGTTGGTATATAGATGCCTCAACCACAACTGAAATTCTGTTAAGAAGGAAGAAGGTAGGTAGATATGCCCACTTGACTCAGTGGCTGTGTGGACGCTACCCTTGTGCTAACAATGCTCAGGCTCCAGTGTGTGCCTTTACTGAGCAATAAAAATTTCATCCTAGCAGTCACAGACTCTCATTGATGTATGCTTTTTAATAGGCATTTATATTTAAATTTGAAAAGGTTAATTCCATTTGATCCAGTGGTCAAAGGGTAGATGTATTCCCAGCTTCCAGATTTCGGACCTTATGCATAGTGCACTTGGTGAACTCTAAAACAGAACAGAATTAACATATCATAGTTAATAAGCTTGCTGGAAAACCTTATTGCCCCTAACATAGGTACCTTCATTACTTTATATTTTAATTTCCTCTTGTTCATTAGCAGGTACTGGGGGGGCATATTCAATGAATTGGCTCTCAGCATTTTAAGCTTCTCATTCTATCTTTCTATTAGCAAGAATTGGTCAGCTGGGTCTGAAGTCATTCTGTGTAGTTTAGCTTCTTGGATGTGAATTAACCTGTAAGTTCAGGAACATTTATTTGAGCCATTTTTGCTGGTGTAAATGTTGCTAAAATGTATTTCTCAATCCTTAATGAGAGGAAACTGGAAATAATTTATTCTAATTTTGGTGATTATGAATGAGGCACCAAGCGTAAGTCATTATGGGCTTCTACCATTATAAATATTGATGTGAACTTAACGCCAACTTACTGCTGGCTTTCTTGCTTCTTTCTCAGACAGTGGAGCTTATTGAATTGTAATCTTTTGGGCCAGTGTTGTTGTGAGGACTTATAAGTGACAGAATTTAAAACAGGATGCATAACTTGTAGGATTATTTTAAAATATGCACCCAAAAAGTCAAGTGCAGAATAGTGCAGGAGATATGTCCAGGCACTAGAGACCCAAAGAATCTAGCTGAGGGCCTGGATCAATGAGGGCTTTCCTGATAGGAACTGTTCTCATGGTTGATCACTGAGGATGGCTGTGGTGCTCTTTCTTTATCTTGAGTGTAACTTCCTGGCTCCAGTGCAGATCCCTCAGCCTGCTGGCCCAGATGCTTTGTCCCACTGGTGCAGATTTTCTAGCTTCTATCACTGACCTTTGTGTCTCCCCAGGGCAGATCCTTGAAACAGACTTGGATGAGATATTGTCATGGGCTTTAGGCCTCCAGCTGGACTCGTGAAGCATACTGCCATGGATCCTGGCCCTCAGCTGGATTCTCTGAGTCTCTAGTGTGTAGACAGATTTTCTGCACTCTTCTGCATCTGACTTTTTGGGTGAATATGAAATAATCCCATAAATTATATGTCCTGCTTTAAATCTTTCCCCTTGTAAACCCTGACTACAACAGATGGTGAGGGTCATTTCTTTCTTTCAGTTTCGCACCTTCTGTTTGGCTTTGTCTGGACAGTGATTTATGTTTCTGGGATGGTTCAGCACAAATCATCATTGGTGGCTGCTTGCACAGGGTACCCTAGGGCCTGTCTGTATCACTTTTTGGCTTTGCAGGCCACAGCTGAGCTTACAGACACCTGAAGAGTTGAACCAGTCAGGCCTGCGCATCCTGGCTAGAGAAGTGCCCCAGCTTAGGAAGGGTGCATTTCTTTTAGGTGATGAAATTGGGAAACATGAGCAAGCAGCTGCTGGCAGCCCTGATCTCCACTCTGAAGCAGACACATGAGGAGCCAGAGAGCAGTGGCAGAGTCCTGAGCTTCCAGTTCTGCTTCTAGCAGCCCTGAAACAGCTGTGTGCTGGCTGCGTTTGCTTCTGTGAGCCACACTTCCTTTCCCCTAAAGCTTGTTCAAAATGTTTTCGTCACTGGTACTGTGGGGAGCCACTCAGACTACTTCAAATCTCAGGGGTATTTAAGGACACCTGAGGATATGACCCTGCTTGCCTAGTGCAGCTGCACAGTGGGCCACAGTTATGTAACCACAACTCAGCACAGGTAAACATGCATGCACTGGTTACTGCACTATGCAAGAATGTAAATCTGAGTTGACAACCTATATAGGAATCACACAATAAAGATGCAGGTGGCTCTTGTGCTTTTGTGCTCTGCTCTGCTCCAGGCCTCACTTGTGAAAATCTCCCTTGGCCCATCCCCCCATGGGCTGACAAGTACCCAAAAGAAGGATGCCTAAAGCATTTCTGTTGTGCACATTTCATGTATGATTATCTAAGGAGGAAGTTGGGGGTGTGTGTGGGAAGCACAGCCTCTGTCCATATCAGGAAGGTTGTGAACACAGGATCACATCCTCAAAGCCTCTCTCATTAATAAGCTGTGTAGAAATTTCTCTGCATCTCGTATTCTGCCCAACTATTCCATTTGGCTTGCCCTTTTCTTAGCATCCTGATATATCAGGGGCCAGAAAAGTCCAGGGAGGTAGCTACTGACCCACAGTGGCAGTGCACCACTCCTCCAAATGCAGGACCTATGTTCCATGGAGGTGTCTGTGGGGCCCTGTCCATTTAGACTACAATGGTATTTCATTTGCTTCTTATCTTCTGCTATGTGTCAGTTTCCTTTGCTATTTTTATGGGTTGTTGATTCTCTGTCATTGCTGTATTTCTGATTGATAATATTGAAGCTGCACATTTGAATCAGTCTTTTCATAACGTTTCTTCCAGACCATGTTACATCACCTTTTCATCTTGATTTCTCATGTGAAAAGTCTGGTGAATTATTTATTTTTTATATTTCAGATCAATGTAATAACTTCTAATGAGAAATATAATTCTGGGTTAGACACATTTTTTGAGGTACAAGATAAAGAGTCAAATTATAATCAGAAGTTTGATTTTTAATCCAGAAATCATTGTAAGAGGCATAAGATGCCAGCAGGCCATTGAGAAGACAAAGGTCCTTAGCTATTCAGAATTATTTTTGACTTATTCTCAAACCAGAGAGCTGACAACTATGCAATTACTTTAAAATGAACAATTCAGAATGGTTTCTGTGTTTTGACAATAATACCTTGATGTGGGGTACTGCTTCAAAGTATCCAAAGCTTGGGGCATGTAAGGGTGTTTCTGGACAGGTGTGAGAACATGACATTGCTTGTCTAGTGCAGGTGTACAGTGGGCTACAGCCATATAACCATGCACTGGCACAGGTAAACTTGAATGTGCTGGTTACAGCACTATACAAGAACGTAAATATGTGGTAACGACCTGTGTAAGAGTTACCCACTAGAGACGCAGGTGGTTCTTGCTCTGCAGGGCTGTCTGCTGCTGCTGTGTTGCTGGTATCTGCCTCTGTGTGCTTTCTCTGGGGATCTCATACATGAATTTACTCCTTCAGCCTCCTCGACCCTGACACTCATAAATACAAAGAGATAGAGATATACTCAGTTCCAAAAGATGAAAAAGAACAAAATAAAAACTAGTAAAGCCAGTGAAAGGAAGTAATATTTGGAGAATTTCCTATCATAGTTAATGAATAAATTATCACTAGAGAGGCGGACAGCTTCATATGAGCTCTATTTTGCTTAGTAAACTATAGCATTGTCAGTTTGATACTTTAAGCTACCTAGGATACTAATTTAAGAGTTGGTCCCACCTCATCTTTTTAGATGACTAAAATAACTAAGGTGATTGTTCAGCCTCTTCAGATCACATAGGTGTTCTTTGAAATGACTTTCAGGCTGCATTAGTGCAGTGAGACAGTGTGTTATAATAAAAATATCCTCACACTTCTGTCTTGTGTCCCAACCTCCCCTGCCTTCTGTGCACATGCTCCTATTTACCCAACTGCCTGCAGTACAGTTCTCAGGAATGGCAACCTTAATACATCTAACACAGAACTTTCAACTCCTCCCTGAAAACCTGCTCCTCTCCTGCTTGTTCCTCTCATATGACCCCAAGCTCCATCAGCCCCCCTTTTCTGAAGCCCGAATCCCAGGCTATCTTTGACTTCCCTCTTTTGTTCACTTTTCACAACCTCTTTATTCCCTGGGCCTTCAAAAGATACCTCAGCGCAGACATCACAACTTCCTGTTGTGCTGCCACCTGGTGCAAACTCCCTCACCTCCCTTCTGTGTCTCAATGGCCCCCAGATGGCCTCTTACTGCCTCCTGGCTTAGTCACATGTCTCCATGGAGCAAGCACCAGGGGTGGTTTACAAACACAAATCATCTTACATTTTTCACATACTATAAATGCTCAGTGAATCCTTAGTATACTCAAAATAATCAAACTTAACACTCAGGTTGAGTTTTTGTTTCCTTAAGACAAGGTCTTTCTGTGTTGCCCAGCCTGGTATTAAAACCCATGGACAGAAGTGACCCTCCTGCTTCACCCTCCTGAGTAACTGGGGCAGGCACTGTCCTCAGGTGATTTTAAAATCTTTCTTATTTATTTTCTATAATTACCATGTGTCTTGGTTTTCTCTCATTGCTGAGACAAAATACCCAACACCCAAAATGAAGGAAGGAAAGGTTTATTTAGCTTACAGTTTGTGAAGGTTTCAGTACATACTTGGCTGGTTCAGAGGCAGAGTGGCACATGGCAGAGGGCAAACCTTCATGGTGGCAGAAAACAGCATAAACCACAAGAGCAAAAGGGAGGAATGGTGGCAAGCAGCCTCTTTTCCTCCCTTACATTGTAAACCACCTACCTCCACCCAGGGAGCATGTAGCTCTCACACAGTGTCCATGCCCTCCTCTTCCACAGGCTCAGGATGTGTACAAAATAAGCACCCTGGCTTCCTGCTGAGTCATTCAGCCAAACCTCTAGACTCCCCAAGTTGACACAATGTATCAATCATAACACCATGTATAATTTTTATAACCTAAAAAAGATTGTGTTTTACATTTTCGTTTTTATAATGCAAATTAAAGAAATTATTTCTTGGTACATCTTTGTTTCCTTAATCACTTGGTTTGACAACACCTACACCCTTGCTTCCTTTCGTTTCAGCTATTTCTATTGAAAGTTAGATAAAAGGTAACGCTCAGTGACACTGGGGGATGGTATGATATAGTGGGAAAGACTCATGTCTTAAACTGCTAGACTTAAGATCTAGTTTCTTTCCCAGAGTATTAGCCAAGTGGCTTTAGCCAGTTGACTTAACTTTCTGTCCTTTATCTAAAAAATGTAAGACTATTAATATATGGCTTACTTATCACACAGGATTTTTTTGGTAAAGATCAAATTGATATTTGAAAGCATTTGGTGAAGTGTAAAACACTTAATGAATCCTAGTTAAAAATAACAGAATTTTACATAATAGACAAATGATGAGTTGTAGAGTCTGCAGATGGAGTGATGAATTACCTTAAAACACTCACTGAAGTAAATTAAGGATTCAGTTGAGTATTGCATTTGTCATATGCTATAATAACCCAATATTCATATGCGTAGAAGATGATGGTTAGATTAGTGGATGTCAGATGCTGACTGAATAAAAATTAAAATGACAAATGCAGGGTTGGAACGGCCCTGTTCCTTGGTGGGGACAGCTGAACACAGCTCAGGGAAAGTGCCTTGTTACATGGATGGGTTTTCTTACACACTGTGAGGCAGCGGTGGGGCTGGGGGTAGGAACAGTACCCTGGGCTGAGTGGTGAGAGAGAACTCGGGCCCAGGGCTCCTTCTGGGAAGGTCGTAAGACACTCTGGAGGACAGGCAGGCTCTCCTTGGGAGAACATGTGTGTTGTCAGTTCTAGAGGCCCCATGGGTAGTTAAGATGAGGCCTAGTGAAGAAAAGTTCTATATTCACTGGGCAGAATTGGAGTTGCAGCCTTAGAAGAAGAGTTTTGAGATACTTACTCAGTACTGACCTGTACTGAGTACCAGACAGGTGGCCAGAACCATGTCTATGTTCATATCGGATGCTTAGCATCCTCTTTAGGGTAGATGTGTTACCCTTCCAGTTATAAGGAACATCGGAAGCAGGAAAGAGGCAGAGGAGAGGCTTATCTGACACACAGCTTTGGGGCTTCCGCCTGCAATGGGCTGGCCTTGTTGCTTGGGGCCTCTGATAAGGAGCACTGCATGGCAGCCGTGTACCATGGGGAAAGCCACTCACCACATGGCTGGGGAGCAACATGAAGCAAAGGGGAAGCACTGAGCACACTGTGCCCTTTGAGGATGTGCCCCTGATGACTGCCAGATCTCCCACCGGGCCTTCCAGAAGCACCTTCCCAGGATGCTGCGTCTGACACACGGGCCTTTGGAAGGCGTTTAAGACCCAAACTATGGCTGGGTGTGGTGGCAAACACCTGTAATCCCGGCACTCGGGAGGCTGAGGCAGGAGGATTGTTGCGAGGTTGAGACCAGCCTGGGCTACAAAGTGAGCTCAAGGCCAGCCTGCACTGCATAGCAAGACCCTGTCACAAAAAGATCCAAGCTATGCAATGAGATTCATTGTCATTGACAGATGGGAAACTTCTGGCCTCAGAGGAGGTAAAAAGGTTATTTGGGATGATCTACATAGTAAATAACCCACTCGGGATTGAAATCCAGTCCATTGGCTTCTATACACTAGGTCCTCTTGAATGACAAAGAGTTTCTGCACACAGAGGCCTTAGATTTGTTCACATAAAAGCTTTTCAGAGAGGCAGATGTAAATTTTTTCAGGGATGTTAGCAAAGCCTTGATACTAAGGTATGGCACTATCAGAAGCAACAAATCCCAGTGATGTGTGAAACTGCTTTCTTAAACAAAGAAGGAAAATTAGATTTATGACTTAGCCTGTCTGAAAGATTAGCATGATTTTTATACAGTTATGTATATTCTCGGCAAAGAAATATTTTGGTATTTTGAATATAGACTTTATAACAATATGCAGTATAATAGCCTTTGTTAATTTCCTATCATCTTGTTATGAAATTCTGTATCATCTTTATTGTTTTTATTATTACCTTTAAAATAAAAAATAAAAAAAATATAGCCTTTATAACCTCCAAAAGAACCTCATGAAATAGGTATTATTAAAGTACGAAACTATGGTTTTTGCTGTGTGAAACACTCTGGATGGTTATTCAGGTACAGGCAAATGGCATAGCTGTCTGTAACTCATGACCTGCTTCATGGAGTCAGGGATGTTATTTGACAAGGACACTGCTTCATTAACATCCTTCTGCTCCAAGTCACAAAACAGAACACATGATTTCAGTGAGATCTTTTCAGTCATATGTGGCTTCTTTTCAAAGGCTTCAAGATAAGACTTTTATGTTGGGACAAATCCAAGATTTAGCGAAATACCAGCCTTCTTAAATCCAGTCTTCCCTTCACAAAGATCCACATTTTTTCTAATGTATCATGGACTGACCTAAGGTACTCCTTTGAATTTTGTTAGCTTCACACTTTTATTGGAAAAATATCTCTTAACACTAAAAAAACCTGAGGCTTTTGTTTTCAATTTATGTTTCATTACAGAAGTAAAATCTAAGAACACAGAAACTTGATTTGAAGCATTTCATAGTGAGGCTTTGTAAAGTTCATTTGTGAAAATCATATGGCCATAATATAGAGAATGAGGTTCTCTGCAATTACTTTTAAAAGAAGAATATATGTATATCTTAGTTTGGATGGATTATATATTCACTGACTATGGATAGCATTAGTATACTGCTATTTCTGTGTTATCTGGAGTCAACAAAACTTTAACATTCTTATAAAAAGCATATTCAACACAAAGTCATGTTTTAAACTGTCCTGAAAAAAATTAAAGACAAAAAGTTTGGCATCTGTTTCTTGGGGCCCGGTTATTTCTGGTAAGATCCATCTACTTCTGCCCTTTCATTAGTTAGTAATAAAAGTATTATTAATAGGCTGCATGATACCCTAGAGCAAATGTGCAAGAGAGAGTGTTCAAGTCGAAGCATTGTGAGTGACTTCTGTCTCACAACTAACGAACTGGAACCGCATGTACCAATTTAAAATATCAGACACTTTATTTCCTCACACAGGTTTTGAAAATTAGGTTGTGGGAGTAGTTAAGTAGGATGACTTTGGTTCAGAGTCACTCATGTGACTGCAGTTATTGAGCAGAGCTGAAGTCACTTTGCAGTTAATGGGTTTGGAGGAGCAATTTCAGATTTGTCACTGTATGGCTGTTGGAAGGCTCAGTTCCTCACGGCTATTGGTACAAGGGCCCAGTTCCTTACCATATGGACCTTGCCATAGGACTGCTTAAAAGGCAGTTAGCTTCATGTCAAGGCACTCAGCTTCACTACAGTGAGGCATGTGGGTAGGGCAGGGGAGAGACAGAGAGAGGAGGAGAGAGAGGCTGAGGTTTGGAATGGAACTGCACAGGGTGTAAGTTCCACCACAAGGATCACTGGTGGCCATCTTGGAGGCTGCCCACCTCAGTGGCCTCAATGGTAAGGTGCAGGTGTTTCTTATTCTTTATTCTCACTGGGGGGGGGAAGAAAAAAAAACAATTTTTTCAGAGTAGAAACAGTATGACAATGTTTACTGAGAATTTGGTTCTCCAATCTGCTAGGGGTGTTTTTTGATTGTTTGAAAACAATTTAGAGAATATGGCCTGAAGCAGAAACATTGCTGTCTTATTCATATTCATTGTAGAAATAATTATAGATTATTATGGGTAAACATGTCTTTTTTTAAAAAAAAACAAATTATAACCGGGGTAGTATAACTGTGTGTGGTATGAAAATGAATTTACATACTGACCAGTCCTGTTATAGCCTTGCTACTGTACTCAGGGTGGAGCTGTTGGTTAAATCCTGTCTTTAACATATCCACGAAAATTCTGGTTCTGTGTACATAATTATTAAAGAGAAAGTCACATTTGATATAACTGTTTGACTCAATATGATACATTTTGATGACTTGATTTGGGAAGTGTGGAAACACGTTGTCCGGGGCTGATGGCTCCAGCCTCCATTTAGTTTACCTGCTACCTCTTAGGCTCTCAGTTCACAGCGTGTTGTGTATAAGAAAACTAAGGTTCATAATACTTCATAAGTGGAATTTTTAACAGCTGAATATTCTCCAAACTTTTATTAGAATTAGTGGCTTTGGTGAATGCTGAGCATATTTCCTAATAAAGACCTTCCCTTTACGACAGTGTCTTGAGTGTGTGTGTGTGTGTGTGTGTGTGTGTATGTGTGTTTAAAAAGACTAGATTGAGGTACTAGGTTAGCCAGAACTGAGAGTCTATTTCCTTTTTAAATGTCTGTTCTATTGAAGCATTTCTTTAAGCAACTTGAGCTGTATTAACACAGGCGCATCACGTCTATTTATTCATCCATCTGGTTTATTATTTACCCAGTATTTCTCCATTATGTCCTGAGGTTAAAAAGCAAAGAATGAGACACCATTTCCATCCTCAAGAGTTTCACTATCTAATGAAGGTTTATGTGGAAGTGAGATGTGAAGAAATAATTCAGTCTGAGCATCAGTGGCTGCGTTTGCAACGTGTCCGTTATTAGCTGCCAGCGGCACCAGGGGTTTGCTTGGGTCGAAGCCCTAAACTGCACAGAGAGGGTTCCTGGAAGGGTTGGTGCTGTGTGTGATTCCTAAGACATGAAGAATAGTTTCGTGGGTGGCTAAGGAAAGGGCTGGGGGTATCACAAGGAAACAGAGATTTCTGGACAGAGGCTGCAGTGTGTGGAGACGAAAAGGAGCGAAAGAGTCCAGTGTTCACAGGGGCATGTCCGACACTGGAGTGGTGCGGTGTGGCCAGGGCAGGACCAGAGAGGCAGGACCAGATCACGGGTGCTCAGAAGCCATCACAGCGAGCGAGAACTTTACCTCGTAGACACAGGTAAACCCTTTACAGGGTTTGTAAGGGAGAAATGAGCTCATTAGCACTGCTGGAAGCTAGCCGGCAGCGTGAGACTGAACGGGAGGAGGCTGGCAGCGTGCAGCGAAGGCGACACCGGGCAGAGCTGGGACAGGGAGGTAGGAGGCGGGGCTGCGCGGCGCGAGCTGTCGGGGAGGAGTCGTGGTGAGGCACTTGGAGGAAGAAGGCTGGTGGATCCTCTTGGGTTTGGCTGGGTGCCAGAGGGAAGGCAGCGCTGGTCCTTAGACTGGACACGGAGGAGGAGAGTAGGTTGAGGAGAAAGGGCGCCGCACGGCACCCGGGCCGCGCAGTCCGATGCGCAGGGCGAGCCGAGCGGAAAGGTCCCATCGGATGAACATGAGGAGGGACAGAGGGCACGGGAGACCCAAGTCAGTCCCTCTGCACAGCAGCGGCACGCACGCGGCGCCGACCCTGCTCTGAGGAGCTCTGAAACAGACCAGCCTGTCCTTGATGTCCTCCCTGCTCCTGAGCCTCAGTGCGTTTCTGACTACTGCTTTTGTGGAGCCCAGATCGCCCCTTCCCACCCCACCTTCTGGTTTCCGCGTTCATCCGTCACGCCAGCCGCGCCAAGTGATGGTGCAGTTTAATGCGTAGTTCACACTTGCTCATGAAGTCATCATGTGATTCCACATTTAGTATGTTCCCATATTTTTATATCTCATTCTTCCCACTTTTTATGTCTCACTGAAGTTCTGCTCCAACACTGCCTCTTTAGGAAGTCTGCCTGGATTCGTGTCATTTTTCATAATTTCTTATGCATAGCTTTTAAGTGAAGGGAGCAATGGATGTTTGTATCTTTTCAGGACAGTAATATATGTATATATGTGTATATATATTATATATCATATAAATGAAATGAACTATTGGCGATTTAAAATATCCCATGTGAATTATTTACCTGTATGTATTAGTTGGCGTGCACTGTGATTACTTTTTGATGTGTTTTCTTCAACAGACGATATGTCAAACATCTTCCACGTCAGTAAATATAAGGCTGTGCCTCTTTTATAACTACACGGTGTCTAAACAATTAGATGCATTTATTATATTCAATGATTTTTTTCTGAATAGTACCTATTTCCCTGTTAACTATGTTTTGTTGGTGCCTAAGCTGGCTTTGAACTCCTAGGCTCAAGCAATCTTCTCGCCTCAGCTTCTTGAGTATCTGGGACAGCACTGCCATACCCAGCTTCTGTCAGTTATGGTTTAAAGTTACTCCCTGCCTTTCCCTCAGATTTGAAAGGCCTTGCTAGCTTTTCTGGGAGAGTCTTCCCTGGACTGCTTGCTTCCTATGTATATTGAGAACAGAGGTACTGACAGCCTTTTCTTGGACTGATATTTTAGGATGGTTCTGCAGCAAACCATCATGGTATAGTTATCACTTTCTACCATAATAAAGACACCATTCCCTCCCAGAACAAAGGCTGGGAACGTTTGCTTGTAGCCTGTTATGAAAGACTTGGGTTTCCAAGGCTTGGAGGGCCTCAGCTGGGACCCAGATCCCATGGGTCTTGAGGGTGAGAGGAATTCATGTGAATTAAAGTCTGTGCCTTTTAGTCTGTGGTAGCATTTTTCTTCACTGTCTCTGGCTTGGTTTTCTGTTGGCTTCTGCCCACAGCTGTGCAACTGCAGCAGGCTCATTTAGTCAGCTTGCATTATCTTAAATCTTAACTGTTTTCTCTCAGTATTGCTGCTGTGGTTTTAGAGACTAAGTGCTTACTCTAGGCTGAATCTTACCTGCATTTTAATTTCTTTTAGCTGTGATGCAGTCATCAGTAGAATGTTCTTCCCCCACTTTATAGGTGAGTAGACTTCGTAGAGATATGAATAAGTTGCTAAGATTACATCAGCGGGAAGGTATGGCGGGGGAGTCAAACCCACCTTGAAGTCTCAAACTGTTGCTTGTGCATCAGTACAGACTCCATTGTTTATGCTGAGAATCATTCCAGAAATTATAAGTACTGTAACTGGGCCAATTTCCCCCCCAAAATGAAGCAATAAAGGAAATGTACCCAGGGGAGGGCAGATATTGGTGCAGAAGAAAGTCTCCCTTTTACTCCTCAAGTGAAATGACAAGAGACAAACACTATGTGTACACAGCCCCGAGAAGGAAATATGTGCCAAAATATATGTGTCAGACATATGCGTCGCTGTCAAGGATTGTACTGCCTTGTTGAGAAGGAGAAATTTACCCACAGGAAGCAATTAGGGGGAGGTGAGACAGTGTTTAATTAAGCTCCATATTGAGGCTCCATGATGAGTGGCTCAGTCAACAAGTAAATTTCCGGTGACCGGGAGGCATGATCAATGAAGGTCATATTCCTGCAGAAGGGATTTCTGGGGGAGGGAAGGCTTGAGCAGAACCCAGAGGAAGGGAAAGTCAGTTCCAGGTAGTGTTAAAACCCTAAGGAAAAATTCTAGGAGAAAGCAACACTCTTGTGTGCCAGGAAAAAAAAATACTTCTGGTGCTTACTTTTCTCTTTATATGAAAAGAACAGCTTCACAGTTTTGTATCTGTTTAAAATAATCACAACACACAGCCATACTCATACCCCCAAATTCAAAACGTACACAAAGAAACAAAACTTGCTGTGGTATTTTCTCATTTGCACTTAACTCAGTCTGTGAGCCTTTTTCCTGGGGTGGATATTGCCACCGGCTCCTGACATTTTTAACTTGATTGGATCCCTGCAGTGCAGTCTACTTCAGCCTACCTTTTTTAGACCACTTGAAAGTTTTTCAATTTATTCAGCAGAATGTATCAGCCTGTCAGCTCGGAGAGCTTGTGCCTGCAGAAGATATATCTTTCCTCTGCAGGTGGCACTGGCTGCCAATTTTTCTTTGGGCTGAGCTCTTGTTCGGAAGCAGCCCTCCATGGCTTGAGTACCAGTCACATTTGGGTTGATCTCCTTTCCTGTCTCCTGCTCTTCTGGGTAATGGCTACCCCTGCTGTGAGCGAGTGGCTAGAGGAGCCTATTGCGTTATTTCTTTGCTTTCTGATTAGCAAATTACTTTTTTTCTTAAACTGGGTCACCCCATCTCTCTTTTCTTGCCCGAGCGATTTATCTGCCGCTATCATTTTCTAGATGTTGATATCAATGTCACTTTGCTTCAGATGGAGAGTCCCAGGAGTCCTTGAAGCCCCTGCTATCTGTCTTGTTTTTGATTATTTGCCATCCACTCTGCAGAATGGCTTCGTCTCCTTCTGCTGTCCATTCCCGTCATGTAAGCAATCTGGCTCAGTTGAGCTGCCCCCTCTTCAGTGAGGAGATGCGAAGATTTCCTCTGGGACCAGCAGAAGCCTTGGAAAGGGGCCTCCATCTACCCCTGATCACATGAGGCAGAGCCTGGAGGCAAAATATACCCCCTGCCGTCAGCCTTACTAATGGACTTTATGAGGCGACACTGAAATCAGAAGTAATAGCAGGAGGGGAAAGTACTTCGCTTTTGTTCCTGGTATTCCCTTCTTCCATGTATTCTCTGCTCTTTTGAGTCTGAATTTCCTTCTTTCTTTAGGCACGGGAAGTTACCAGGAGATGGATTTGTTTTTAAACTTCAACCAAATGAATAGTAATTCCAGGCTGAGTCTTGACACATCTTAAGTTCAGGTAATGGAAAGGTCCAGAAGAGGTCTTACGGTTAGTTCTTCATTATCCTTTCTAGATGGGACGACCCTTGAGCATCCTGGACAGATGGGTTTCGATGCTATTTTTAAGTTTCTTGTAAAACAGACAGCAGGAGGAGAACCTGGCTTCTGGTAGACTAGCCTGTTTTTTTTTTTAACAAGTAACAGTTAGTATTAATGAGGATTGTACAGTATTAATAAAACAGTGAAGAAAAGGGCTGGAGAATTACGGTAGCTAACGGTCAGAGGAACATTTACTATAAGACTGATTTTATGATACATTTTAGGGGAGCAGTTTGATCATAAATACTCTCTCTCTCATGACATGTTGCACATAGAGTCTGATCTCAGGAACGTCTTTAAAATACCTTCTGAAATTATAGGAGACAAGAAAGGATAGCTTTCATATTCTAGAGAAGTTCTCTTAGGCTTTTGCCACCCTTGAAGCAGAAATCCTCAATCAAATTATTTCCACTAAAGATTTACCCTTAGGAAAACTCCTAGTAAAATGATAAGGTCAACTCGCTGGAACTATTTGAACTTCTATAAAAGAATGAGACTTTCAATCAGGTGATAAGTGGCTCACAGGTGTCTTGTTTCTGGATTTCATTATAATCACAGGAAGTCTTTGCTATTTTTAAGAATTATGGTGTTTGATCTTTTAGTCACATTAGGTTTAACTTAAACATGGGGGATTTTGTCTTTCCCTTCTTATGCTCACATCTAGCAACTGAATCTTGCTTAGAGGCATTAATATTAGTAAAATCTCCTTCACCCCACCTGGGCACTGTGAACAAAGCATAATCTCAAGCATGGCCAGAAAAAGGACTGCAGTGTTATTTCCCTCCCAGTGCTTCCATGGTTCCTCAGGGTTAAATAGCCCTGCCCTTCCTTAAACTAGAATCAGACAGGAGAACCTCATTGTATCACAATTCAAGTTTATATTTTTCTGTTCACTCTGAACTGAACAATGAAGATGTACTTTGGAGACGCGAAGGTGGGCAATAGGGATGTTTAGAATTTTCAAGCTTCCTCTAAGTCAAATCTTTGAAATGGGATCTTAAGATTACTATTTTCTCTTTTCTGTGCATCCCCTAAACATAAAACATACTTATATTTAGAATAAGTATGAAAACAGGAAAACATATCCAAACAGTATACACTGAAACCTTGGATTGTAACTTATTCTGCCAGTGTTCTGCAAGATGAGTAAACACTGCTAAGAAATCTTAGTTTGATAAACAAGCGATGTCTTTCAATATGAGTAATACATGACGGCGAACACCACATAACCACAACTGAGCCAATCTTTCTCTCTCTCTTTCTGTGCGATTATGGGTGATAATCTCCCAACAGCAAGAGGTTATGGAGATTTTATCTGCAGCACAGCAGGAGGAGGAAAAGATGGAGGAATCCCTCACCTCACGTAAGATTAAGGAGATGTGTACAGTGTGGGAAACATTGTAGCATTTTGTAGAAAAGCATCACCCAAATAAGCCCGAGGCAGTGTGAGTGATGAATTTTTTTGAGCAACAGTATAATATCATGTTTTTCCAACATCCTCAAAAGGGGGTAAAACAAATGTCATTGGATAAGTTCCTTGTGAAAGTTGCATGAGAAGAAAAAGATCCCGTTGAGCCAATAGATGAAAGTTACTTCATTAGTTATAGTGAATGTTGTCCTGTTCAAAAACCTTCCTCTCTCATCTCCCTCACACCAGCCACCAAGGCTTTTCAAAGCTAAGTGTTGGTTAATTTATTTATTTTTCTTTATAGTTTATTATTTTGTGTTATGGTATTGTAATCATTTTTATATGAATTTTTGGGGACAAATCATCTGAGTTTCCATTATTTCTTATGCAGAAATTCACTTTGCTATCCAAGCACTTTGGATCACAAGTATATTTCTGGAAAGAATTATGCTTATAAACCAAGGTTATACTGTATATACTTTATTTGTGAGTTACTTAATATTTTCTACATTATTTCTTCTATTTTTAGATCAGTCATCTATAAATTATTTATTAATGCATCCATTGGTAGAAGATTTTAATATAAAGTCCAAAATGTCTTTATATAGGTGTATATATAATACATTTACCATTTTACTAATGTAGCATACATTAAAAATATACACAGAAATTTAAACATAAGCCAAAAATAAATAAACTTATTTCAAATATCATACCAAAATTTAATCTCTGGCCTCTGCAGGAATATTTTTAAAAAACTATCCATCTAGTTTTCAAGCAAACTTTAGTTAAGACTAGAAAGCAATCCATAAATCTGCACTGCTGGTCAGACTTCAGGTCCAGTGTATATACTGCCCTGTAAGCGAGCAATCAGTTGAGACACCCCTTCTAACCATCCACATTGTGAAGCAACTTTTTCCCTCAAGTCACCTTATCTCCTATATATGATGCTGACCACATAATACACAGACTGGATAAAAGTCTGAGTGTTCATCTGAGTATTAAACACTAGGAAACTAGTGAGGCTTCATTTTCATGTTTTAAAGGTAAGCTGAATATATAATTTAATGTTTTCTTTCTTTCTTTTTTTTTTTTTTGGTATTGGAATCCAACTCAGGACTTTGTGCTTGCCAGGCAGGCACCGCACTGCTGAGCTATCTCCCCAGCCCCAGTGTTTTCCTTTCAGTCACACAAGTGGCCTCAAATACTCCCTGAAGAGGGGAACACTCTCTTGGAGACCACTATTTTTGACGTTATGATTTGATAGCCTAAAACACAAAGCTATCTGTCTAAAGTGAGTCTCACCTATAATATATGGTGGTAGATACAAAATAAAGTGCTCTATCAAGAAACCCAAGGAGGTCCTCAGTTAAATAAGGTAACTATGATTCTCAGTGACTATTCATGATCACCTCATTTAACTTTACTGCTCTATATGAGTTCCATTAAAAACAACCTTTTAAGGAGAAGTTTAACAATTAAGTTCCAGTGAAGCTTTTCAAGTACAGGTTAATTCAGATGTGCGTTTACTGAGGTGGAGTGTTAAACCTATGAGGTAATATCTATAAGAAATACTCTCAGTCTCTCATGGATTTAATGTGTTCATATAAAATAAATTACCCAAGAACTGAGTTTGTGAGATGCAAGAAAGTTCTAAAGAAGATCCAGCTACAAACGCTCTGGTGCTATTGGGAAGCTGAAGTATTTATTAACATAATGGATCTTGGAAAATGGGTTCGTGAAAGATGGGTATAAAAAGACTAAAAATGTTGTTTTAGACAGTGAGAATATTTAAAACAATGCTCTGATTACTTCCCCTTCATTTGAGATTGCTAAAAGGATTTATTTCTTACGTACCTTTGGAAATCACCATTCTACATAGTTATAGAATTAACTTCTTTGTAAGTACTTTCTGAAAACCTTAGAGTACAATCTGTGTAACTCTGGAAAAGACAGCAAGGGCTTCGCCTAAGCCAGGGATAAATATGAAAGTTTGTTTTCTCTATCTTTTTCTCTATTTTGTACTTGTTAACTTTTGAAGCCTAATCCCTGGGAGAATCAGTGGTGCATGTGAGAGCCCCTCACTCTCATGCTATTTGCAAGAACAGTTGATGGCAAGACCATGACTTAAGAATTTTGAGATGAATCTGAACTATTCAGTTTTATTTGTACAAAGGAAGCTAGCATCAGGAGGTATAACTTCTTAAGACACAAGTCTGTTAAAAACTTTTATCCAAAGTCTCTTTGTGTGTCATTGTGTGAAATCAGTAAGTGTATTTGGGGTACAATGAAGACTCTCATCCTCAAAAGCTTCTTGATAATAACAGTTTCTTCTTTATAGCTTGTGTTGTAAGGATTAGACACTGAAAATGTTGAATGTATTCCATTCACATATTGTATATCCCTTGGACATCAAGTGGATTTTGAATTCTCTTGTAGTGTGAGAATCACATTTTTTGTGAAAATGATATTCAGCTTTTGTTCCGTTAGCATTTAAAAAAAAGTACCAGAATCTATTAATGTTTTCAATGACCTTCCAACAGAAAAATGGAAGGTAATAACAGTTTTCCTCCAAAATCAATTCAAATTATTATTATGAAAGTATTGAGTGCACTACTGTGCAGTAAGAGCATGTGCTTGACTTTCCAAAAATTAAGGTTTAATGAATAGGCTTATACTGACTATTGATCAGTAGTCAAACTTTAGAGCTATCTATGAATCTTCATATTCCAGAAATTGCTGAAATATGGAGGAACTTATAATTAAAAATCTTACAGGGGATTCTTGTCTATAGCTAATTTTGCTCAGTGTTTTGGAAGTAGTTGGTAGTCTTTGTAGAGACTTTTCAATATTAGTTGTTTAAAAAGGTTTCCAAGCCCAGCTGACCATCAGAGTCATGGTTGGGAACAAGATTTCCAACTCTGGCCTCAGAAATTCTTATTCAGTGCTGGGGATGCAAAGAGTAAGAGTGGATAGAAATCAGTATTTAACAACCTCTCCATGTGATTCTGGTGGTAAACCAAATTTTAATTTAGCTATGAACAGGATCAGATTTCTTACTATAGCACTTAGAGGAAGAACAACAACCTCCTAAAGGCAGAAATTTGGGAAATCATAGCATTAATACACCTAACATGGAGATCTTCTTGGCCTACTGTAATATTCCTGGCAGAAACAATGTGCCTATTCCCTGGTGACAAAGCCCGACAAACTTAACAAGAGGAGTGGGAAGGGGGCTGCCACCTATGGGAGGACTGTGAGAAGCAGCCTGCATGGTTGTGATGAACCATGGGCAAGAGGACAGAGGCCCATAGGAATATCAGGCCACAGGGCGTCAAATTCCCTACCACACCCATTAAACTTTGATGGGGAGGAGAGTTACTTGGGTTTAAGCAAATAGTTTTGCAAAGCAGCTAAGTGATTCTGACCAGCTTCCTTAGCTTTAAAGGATAACATTGCAGATGCATAGGAGGAAAGTACTATTAAAAGGTAGTGAAAGTGAATTTGGGGATATTGATGAGAAGGGAACATGTGTGTGTGTGTGTGTGTGTGTGTAGTGGGGGTGGTGTGGGGTGGTGTTTCTCTTTTCACATCGAGCTCAGTTTGGGAGGTGTTAGCAGGACTGCACAGAACACTTCTGACGCATTCCCTGAGCTTGGGTGACAGGCCCGTGCTGGCCTCGTGTCTGACAGCAGGTCAGAGGCAGCAGTGTGAGAGCTTGCAGGAGTGGAGGGTGTCTGAGTATTTTCCAGGTAGGGCCACATGGAAGGGACACTTTGCCCACATTAGGAAGCGAGGTGCCTTTTAACAGTGAGAGTCCAAATGGCGGGACACTGTGAAAGCCAGGGGCTCAGGAATGGTAGGTGTCTCCCTGACCCGGGGAATTTTCCATGGAGGTAATTTATGAGGAGCCCACACAATACCCTGTGAGGAAGGGAGAGTGATCAATACTCTCCTCAGGAAGCCCCTTGCCAGAATGACGGCACCTCCCTGTGTCCACACCCTCTCCCTCAGTCCTCCCTCTCAGCTCCTGAGTGTCTTAACTCTTGCTTACTAAACTGGTGGAGGAAAAGGGATAGAACCAGCACGAGGAAGGCACTCTCCACTACAAGCAGCCACTTTAAGGCCAAGCGAGTTGGAGGAGAAGAGATACTAGGTAAAACCATGTTTTGAGTTTTCATTATTCATGAACTAGCTTAATTTGTCTAATTGCAGTGTTTTTTGAGTTTCAGTGACTGAAAGATTGTTTCTACTGTAGCACTCTTGCACTTACCTGTGTAGAGGAAAAAAATATTTCCTTTATTGAAAAAATGTTTAAAGGGAGATAAAAGTACAAGCCATGCTTTGATCACACTGGGTTTATTCAGTAGAGCGCTTTCAGGTTGGCTGGTTAGTAAAAGGATCTGGAGGTGTCTGTGTGACCTGGAGAAAGACGTGGGGTGTAGAGGTCTGGTGTTGGGGGTGACCAAGTCAGAAGGTAGGAGAATTCTAGTACTGCAGGCTCAGAGGCAAACGGGTCTGTTTCAATCTTAGTTTGGGGAGCCAGCAATACACCCCAACCCGCACACAGACACACACACAAAAATAAATGGACCAAAATGTTGTGCTGGGTGGTACACGAAGACCAACTCGGTTACTGCAGAGATGGCCTGTGGAGGCAGGTGCTCTTCCCATCTCTGCAGCCCCAGGTGTCATATACCTGCCCATTCCGGCGCCGTCCCAAAGAGTAAGAGAGGGAATGGAGCGCTCACAACTTACTGGAGTTACAGAAGCGGAGACTGAGGTACTCTGAGAGAGGGCTTCAATTACCAGCTCACATTAAGGTGATAGCATTGGACTGAACTTTAGTTTTGCTTTGCTAAGTCATTGCTGGGAGTGGTGGTGGTTTGGAAAAATCAAAACAAGGTAGATGGGGGGAAAGTGGAGCATTTTATGAGAGAATTGTTTGCTTTTCTCCATTTCTGTTCTACTTGTAGTGTTTCATTTGAAGAGGGGGATAAATCAGGCAACTGCTGTGCTACAAGCTCAGTGTTTATTTCTTTTCACTGCTTTTATGTCACTGTGTTGGATCACAGTAGAGGGAAACTGGTGTGGGAAGGAAAGAAGGCACCCTGGATGGGGTTGGAAGAGACACCTTGTACTTTCATACTAAACAGTTTATACGAAGGTGTCAAAAATAGCCAGTGGTCTCTCTGAATCAGCTCTGCTTTGACTGGGTAAAGAGCCAAGTGAGTTTAACTTTTGCCAACACATATTTCTTCCCCCAGGAAGTGGGGCAGATTATTGAGGGGAAATAATTACCTTCATTTCAGTTCCAGATTAGAGATAAAATTAGTGGAGATTTGCAAAACTTGGTATATGGTACTACAAAATTATTGTTATTTAACTTTTATTCTGTCTTTTTTGAGACAGGATCTCACTTTGCAGTTCAGTCTGACCTTGAACTCACTTTGTAGCCCAGGCTGGTCCTGAACTCCCAGTGATCCTCCTCCCTCAGCCTCCCCAGTGCTGGGATTATAGGCAGATGCCACTACACCCAGAAACTCTTCCATTGTGACACTTGTTTTATTTTGAGAAAAAAGAGATTGCACAATCTTACTCCAAACCACAAGTACACAAGTGAAACAGAAAAACAATCATGAGACTACCGAACTTCCTAGATTTCCTAAAAGAACCTTGGGGAGTCGTAACTCCGGATGACTTAGGAGTGTGGGCTCCCTTGTAGGGGATGTGCAATGGCACCATGCCTATACAAAGTCATGAGTATAGACTCCTGTGGGAAATCCATCACTTTGGCTGATCAGACTGCATTGCCTCAGAACAAGCATGACCTTCTTCGTGCTTAACCCGCTTAGTGCTTATTACAGAATCTAGGTTCAAGGCGGGGAGGGTATTAGAAGGATGTTAGTGTGAATTACCAAATGGCTGGTAACATGGAAACATGGGTACTTTAGAATACTGTGATGGAAATTTTGTGTTTGTTTTTATACTGAGCGTTAGTATTATTTTGAAAAAAGAAAGAAAAAGAAAATTTACTTCCCTAGTTTATTGGAAAACCAGGATCTTGCATCAGTATATATCTAAAAAGCCATTCAATATCTTGATTAGTTTGCGAGATGATGTAAGGATGGTTACTTTACTGATTGCTATGACCAAATACTGGACGTAATATTATCTGTCATGGTAAAAATGCACTGATCAGAAAATATGGGGAAATTATTATGCATTAAGAGGATTTGGCCCAGATGTTAGTCATATAAGATTTCTTTTAAAGAAATTTATTCAAAATGTTAGAGTCTGTAGCAGGGATGGCAAACCCTTTGGCACCTTCAGTGATATCCAACCTTTCACAGCATGTGCGCCGTAGGTTTGCCACCACTGACCCATGGAGCAGCGGTGGAAGAGGCAATCCCACAGCGAAGCACGATGTTTCTTAGGCCACACCTGGTGGTCATTTTCTTACTCAGGGGTCAGACTCTGCATGTATTAGTGACTTTTCTTGCATCTTTGTGTTGAGAGAGTATCCTTAATGAACTTCAAAAAACCCCCAAAAGCCTCAAAATACTTTCCCTCAGGAATTAGTAAATGGACACGGTACATTATAGGTCTATATTAATATTCAATATAACAAATTCTTTATGTTCTTAAGCATGAAGATAACATGATATCACTAGAGTCAAGAATGTACCTGTAAGTTCAAATTTTATTAAAAGAGCCAAAGTGGGTTTTCCTTGTGTCGGGATCAGGACAGCACCCCAAGTCTGTCCTGGGAGGGCCGTTGGAAGGTTTCCAGAGCAGTCTTCCTCAGACCTTCACTTGCCCTTTTTGTCTCTGGATTCTTTTCCCCCAAATCAAACCATAGAAACTAGAATTTCTCTTCCCCCAGGTTATGAGGGTAATCGTAGCTAAGACTCCTCTTCAAAGGCAGCCGTAAAACCCAGAAATATTACTGTCATTTCTTCCCACCTCTCTGTGACCTTTCTGTCTAACAGTAGCTCATGGCCCCTCCTTCTGGAAGGGACCCCCTCCGACACCTGGGAGGAGTATGAGGGGAAGAGGCCAGGAAGCCCGGACAGCAGGTCTTGCTGGGTCTCCCCATTAATCTTTTCCCCCTGGGTCACCTTCTTTTTTTCACTTACATTTTTACAGGGCAGTGCCTGCTTCATGGAGACTAAGCATAAAAACAGTTTCCCCTGGGTCTCTGGATCTACATTTCTGCGTTGTATAAAGCTATCATTAAATAAATGTGTTGCTCTTCTCTCTGGTTTACCTGTCTTTTGCTATAGGGGTACAGGCTGGGATTCCTTTGTGACAGGGGAGAAAGGTATCGCTGTTTTTGCCCCTACAACAGCAAACCATGAGTTCTTTGGTTATGGATCCTGTAAATACACTCTGTTATGTAACAGCAGCTTATTCAGCCTAATTTTTCTACTTGCTTACTTAGGTATCCTTAGGAAGACTGTGAAGAGATTTTCTGACCAAAAAAAAAGACTGAGATGCAGCTAATACAACATGCACAATCCAGTCAGACCAGAAACGACAGCGATGGGCTCCGAATGAGCGGGCAGACTGCAGCCCCCAGAGCTTTTGAACTGAGCAGGATGAAGTGGTGTTGGGAGGCAGAAGCTAGCACCAACTTTGAGGTGAGAGCCCTGCTTAATTCAAAAGGAGTGTGAGGGCTGTTGTGCTTTTATATTTGAAATCTTGTTTCATAGATTTGAGCTGCCTATGTAGGCTGGGATGCCTGAGCTCCGAAAAGCATAGACTGCATGTAAAAAGCTCTTTACATTTAGGAAGGGGCTCTTGTCAAAGTTTCATCTATGCAAAGGGCAGGTGGGCATCAGTCTTTTGGATATTAATAACATATGGTGGCAAGAAATTTGTGGTGAGTATATTTGATTTAAGCATACAGATACATTAGTTTCTAGAAAGATATGTATGGGAGTTTAATAAAGAACACCTGATATTATTTTATAAAGACACTAATGAGAAGCGTCTGAGTTCTCACAACAACTGACAACATGTGAGAAGTGTCCCAAGCATGTTAGGACGAGAACACATGGTGGCCTTCACACTTGCACTGAGGTGGACCAAACACACAAGGTGTCTCGGAGGATTTCATCCATGGTGTTGGGAAATGGGATCCTCGGGGAGGAGATGGGCTCCATGGCAGGCAGATGAGGGGGCACAAGGACAGAGCCAGTGAACCCAAGGAAAAATGCATCCGTTCAATCATAATTTCTTTTACTCACTTAAAATATGGCTTCTTTGGAAGTTTTCTTTCTACTTCTAGTTGGCTCAAGGCAATCTTTTTTTTTTCTTTTAAAAGTAAAAGAACGAAAACATCAACAGACAGACACAAAGTAGCACAAGAACAGTACAAAAACTGAATTACAGATAAGGTGACAGGGAATTAATGGTTGTATTACATATTGATAACTTCAAAGTGTAGGTTCAGGAAAACGCATATAGACATACAAGATCGATCAAACAACTAACCATTGACTGTTCCTTACAATAAAGTGACAGGAGACAATAGTGCAACCATGTTAGCCATCCTGCATATATGTACATACTTACATAGCTAACCCTTTCTTCCTTTTCTCCTTCCCCTCATCCCAATTACTCTTTACTTTTGAGCAGTTTTCTCTCATACGTCCTAATTTATATTCCCACTTTCAGGTTCTTACACTAATGATACAATATGCTGTTTGCACATGCACATCTTATTTATTTCACTTATGAGTATGGTCTCTAATTGTGACCATTTGCCTATAGAAGCCTCAAGTTTGTCTTTCTTTACAGCTGAATAATATTCCATTATGTAAAAATGCCACAGTTTTTTTATCCAATCCTCTGTGGATGGACACTTGGGTTCCTCAGCAAACTAGGTCTAATTCAACCCAGCTATTCCCCTTCTGGGTATTTTCCCAGATCTGAAAACATCATATCACTGTGATATATGTGCACCCATGTTTATAGCAGCACAATTTGTAATAGCAACGCAAGGCAATCTTTTAAGGACATAGAAAGTGATATGTCTTCCCCTGTCTTCCTCAGCCTACGTCACACTTCGTCTCTACCCGCCCCCCTAATGACCATGCGTCACCGCGTTTCTTCTGTATCTCCTCTGTGGCAGGCTGCATTTCCAGTGATGGCCGCATCTCCCATCTTGTCTTCCCTTTTACAGCATGGTGTCGTCCTTCTCCGACTGACACAGAACCTGTCTAGATCCTCTCAGACCTCTGCTGCCCAGTGTTTTAGACTTGGACCAGAATTAAGTTACTGGAGCCTCCCAAGAGCTACAGGAGGAAACACCATTACCACGTTCATTTTACACATGAGGAGATAACCAAGATAAGAAGCCAAGGAGTTACCAGGAGTAGCATCCATTAGGCCTGTACTTAGGTAGAAATTACGGCGGGCACAGGAAGAAACAGAAACTTTAAGTCACCCCAGAGAAAGCCCTTTAAGAATGTGGATGGTTAGTAGTATTTCAAATATTTTATTTCTCCTCTTTTATTTGTATTTCCTTATGTATATTTAAATTTATAAGCATTTTCTTGTCATGGTTTTAAAAATGCGTTATTCTATCATTTATTGTATAAATGAGGACTGGGGATATAGCTCAGCAGCACAAGTGCCTGCCTGGCGAGTGCAAGGTCCTGAGTTCAATTCCCGGTACCAAAAAACAATCACATGAAAACAAAAAAAAAAACCCACAACAGAAATCTCTCTTATAGCATTACTACTTTTAGTTTTCATGTCCTTAAATCTGTTTTTAAACAGATTACTCCTCCCACACATTTTTTCATGTTCTATTTTCCGTTTTAAAACTCACATAAAAAAAATCATATCTTTTGTATTCTTTTTTAAATTTTAAAATTTTTATTTGCATTGTCTTCTCAACTTATCTCATTTTATCATTTTAAATTCAATTCTTAATGGATTCTAGGCTTTTCTTACTTTAAAATTTCTTTTACCCACTTTATCTCTCTTACTAGCAATGTTATATAGAATGCATACAATTGGTCCAGGAAGACTGTAAGAGTCTATATTGAACAGGTGAACTAAGCTTTTATGATCTGGGACAAGGTTCTGCATCTGAAGTAGTGAATTTGATGAACTGTAAGTAGCTTTTCACTGAAATCCATTAAATCACCTACGCTACAGAATTTGGCCAGTTGAAGTCATTAAAGAAAGGACCGTTGTGCAGTAGCTTTACCTGGCTTTTTATATCATAAAGCTAGAAATGGAGAACATTCCCTTATCCATACTCACTGTTTTAGTTTTTAAAAATTATTTTTGTGACAAATTAAAGATTTGGCTGGGATTAGGATGGGGATTGTGGTTGGTTTCTTGGTTTATGGAACAGGGATTTTTCTTAACACTGAATCACTCAGGTACCTTCAGAATTCTGGGAACATGCTGGATCTCTTTTTATGCTCATTCAATTTGTTCTGTTCTGCACACCCCCTGTTCACTGACTATCAGAACTAATATTGCACTCTAGGAGGCATTTTCAGAGTGAATGCAGTGAGTTCCATCTCTGTGCATCTTCTTCCTTGGGGACAGATATGGAAACATCAGGGAAGGTTTTAACTGTATTTCTTCCCTGGGGACCAGCAGTATAGACCATTTCCTATTAAACTTATCTGCTTATCTGATCTTAGGACGGAGGCGCTGGGCTGAATAACAAAAGATAATGTGAGTGTCTCTTGCTTTCAGTTTTGGAAAGAGCAAGCCATAGCTAACGTTACCCATGTAAAGAATGACAAGATTGTAGAACACAAAGCTGGAGTGAACAAAGGGGCGCTAAGACATGTTGGTTACCTGTTACTACAATTTCTGATGGTAGATTAAAGATTTCTTTCCTCTTATTTCCGGTGAAAAGCTTTGGTAACTTAAAAATATTTTGATACACATGATATCTGAGTAAATGTGGAAACCACCCTTCCTTGACAAAGACTGCTCAGTAGCAAATAAAATCAAGACACTAAAACCTAAATAGAATTAAATGACAAAGTGAGCAATTAGTACCTTACAAACTAAACAAAAATCAGAAATTTCTAGCCTTGATTTTTATTAAATTTAAATTCCCAAGCCTCAATACTGTTAAATAAAACTAGGATGATAATGTTATGTGGGAAATTCCACCAAGCTGAGCAATAAGGTTAGATTTTGCAAGATAATTACTGGAGATAGGTAGGGCAGCAAGGGCTTGGTGGCCTGATCCTGGCCCTTCCCCCTGCCTTCTTGTACGTTACCGCTGCTTTAAGAGTTTGAGATTTAAGTGGGGGGTGGGGGTGGGGCTAATACCTCGAGTCATTCAAAAATCTCACAGGATAGTTTATAAGCTTTATCAAATTTTTTGTTTGTTAATGCCAAGTTTACCTAAAATATTATCCATCCTTTTCTTCAAAGGAAAAATTACAGACCTAATGGTGTGCAATTAACTATTTCCTTTTACGATACAAGCCATGTCTTTCTTGGTGAATTGCAAATTTGATTTATTATGTTAATGCCTGTCTAAAGAAGCAGGCAAAATTTAAGCATGTCTATTCTCTTAGTGGCTTTACTCTTTATCACTTTGTAAAACATGTCTTTGCAACAATGTGAAGTTGCAACTTTAACACTATAGACAAGAATTAGTTGACCTTTAATTTGTAGTCAAAACTTAATTATAAACAAACTGAGTTGATATCTTCCTGTTACTCACATTCATATTACATTGTGCTTTAAATATAATGGTAGGATCTGGGGTTATTTGTAGTAATCTTTTGATTAATCAAAATTACTTTTGTGTAGGAAAGAGGCATAGAAGTGTGATTATCTTTATAACTTGTACCATATTTTGACAGCTGCTTTTCATTTGCTGGAAGCATGCTTACATGTAAAAATGAATGCAGTCTTTTATATGGTGATGACATGATTTAACTGGCACTTAGAATACTTATTGAGTGAAATCATACTTTTGTAGTTGTTTAGCCTAATCTACAGTAGTAATAATTTCTTAAAGTCTTAAGACACTGTTATGGTTGATACATTGTGTCAACTTGGGGAATCTGGAGGTTTAATTGAGTGCTTCAGAAGGAAGCTGGGATGCTTACTTTGTAAACATCTTGAGCCTGTGGAAGAGGAGGGCATGGAGATTGTGGGAGAGGTTCATGCCCCCTGGGTGGGGGTAGACTGTTTACAGTGTAGGGGAAAAAAGGAGGCTGCTTGCAGCCATTCCGCCCTTTTGCTTGCAGTTTTTGCTGTGTTCTGCTGCCGTGAGCAGTTTGCCCTCTGCCATGTGCCATTCTGCCTCAGAACCAGCCAAGTAAGGACTGAAACCTCCACAAACTGTAAGCTAAATAAACCTTTACTTCCTTCATTTTGGGTGTTGGGTATTTTGTCTCAGCAACGAGAAAAAAGTAACCAAGACAGACACTATATTAACAATAACATATTAATAAGTTAGTGTTTCTTGAACTTTTCACATGTGGCAGGCAATTTTCTTCCTAGGGCTTGACAAGAACTCTTATTAATTCTCACAACAGTTGCTTAGAAGAGATACTTTTATTCCCATTTTTAAAGTGAAGAAACACAGGGAGGGACAAATTAACTTCCCAAATGTCACACAGTAAGTGACGAAGTTAGAATTCAAAGCCCAGTTTGACACCAAGAAGCAAATATATACAGCAGGACACAAAGTTAAAGATCTGCTGAAAGATTAGTGGAAAATTAACTTAATTCAAATGAAAATATGAACGTCATTAAAAAATGTGCCTTCGCTTAGGCAGAGCAGGTCCTTGTTGGTAATGGCTGCTTCCCTGGCTGGAGGTGATGGGTGTCCAGATGTGTGACCACTACCTTTGCAGCAGGAATGGAAGTGGCCTGCCTCTTTATTTTCCCCTGACTATCCCAACTCTGGAGTCCTCATTTGTTTCAAGGGATAGTTGAGATTCCAAGTGCACATTTTAAATTTTGTTTCCTTTTTGCACACATTTCTTTAACATTTCCTTTGGAAGCAAGATGTCTGCTATTGGATTCCTCAGAGACAATTTTCACAGAAAAGTTAGAAACATTGTTAATGGTAACAGTAATTTCAAATACCATGTTTTTCAGAGGATCAAGGCCAGTTGGAGAAGTCACAAGGATATATTGTTCTTTAATAACTGTTAATATACTTACTGTTTTGCATTTGTTGCAGATTCTATCCTTACTCCTTTGCAGGCTCCTTCCCAGCCTTTGATAAATTGCTGTACCATGTGCAGAAGCTTCATACTGTTCATACTTGGTTATGTCATGGTATTATAGGCAGCTATGTAAATTGGAAATTAATAGGCAGGGAAGGATCGGGTCCTTGAGGGAGTCGGTGCAGATGAGACACAGTAAGATTGTGGCTCACAGCCACACGGTGATGCACACCTGTAACTTCACCACTCAAGAATCTGAGGCAAGAAGATCGACATGTGTCTGAGGTCAGCTTGAACCACTTAGTGAGGCCCTGTCTCAAAAAAACAACAAAAACAAATGAAAAAATTGTGACTGGAGGTGATTCTGAAGAGTCAGACCTCCAGATGGAGGCACAGTAGCCAGGCTTGCAAGCCTCCTTAGCGATAAACATCAGCTTGAGTTGCACCATAACCAGCACCACCTGGTCTGGTGAGCCTGGGTAGCATCAGTTGCATAGGTGGGTGACCAGAACCCGTGGAGCCATATTCCATCCCTCTCCAGGGTATTTCTATGTATCCTTTGCTACGTGATCTGCTTCCTTACTGGGTCAATATTAGCTAGGCAGCTATACTTGTAATTGTCTAGCTCAGTGGTAGTTTGACCTGCATTGTGCCCACACTGATTTTGTTATATAACACCCTTGACAAAAGGCCTAAGAGGCCCCCCCACTCAGGACCCCCCACTGGAGGTCCAGAAGCTATTCCTTTTCTTCTTATATCCAATAAAACACTCCTAACTCCCTCCTTTGGTTTGCAACTTCACTCCTTGATGTCTTGCACAGACTTGCACACCTGACATCTAGCAGGGTGGGAGTTATCTTTTCTGTAACAATAGGCACTGTATTGAAAAATACAGGATAATTTTTTTTGTCCTTCTTGGATTAAATCTAAACAAACAAGTTAAAGGCTCTACGAATAGTTACCATCACGTTCCAGCTGATACCTCTGTAAGGTTTAGAGCTACACCTTTAAAGTAACTTCTGGCCATATATAGACAGAAGATCAACTAGAATCTCTTGAGAAAGCATTTTATGACAATTTAGAGGTGTGTTGATAATAGAACCACCTAGCTGGTAGCTTCATTCTGTCTTTCCTTGGTAATGTACGTGTCTTTAACTCAGAATCAGCTGGGGCTCTTCTTGGGTCTTGCTCTACTCTGTAGGTTTTTATTCAGTGCCCATGTTAGCTTTCCATTACTATAACACACTGTCTGAGGCAAACAACTGTGGAACAGGCACAGCTCATATGGGTTCAGGACTGGTGCTTCAGGTGGCCCTCTTCTGTTGGGGCTGGGGCTTCAGAGGCAGGAGGTCATGGTGAGAGGCACAGCAGAGGAAGCTGCTCACCTCATGACGGTGGGATGGTGGGTGTCCCGTGTCCCCGGAGAGGGTGTACCTGTGTAGACCCACTCCCCTCCACAGGGCTTCACCTCCTAGAGGCTCCTTTCCTTTCCCGGGCCTGGAGCTGAGAAGGAAGCCTTTACCGCTCTAGGGAACAGCATGGGCGGGGGGTGGTGCGATTGTGCTGGAGGCTGCTTCTTGAGATGTGCTTTCTCTTGTTCGTCTTGTTACAGCAATTTTCTTCCTCAGTTTCAGAGAAGCTTGTTGTAGCATCCAGACCCAACAGATTTTCAAATGGAGCCACAAGAAGACAATTTATGTGCACTACAGTGGTGCATCTGTTCACCTCTGCATTTCAGGTTCCACCTGGCTCACCGTCTGTCTTCAGGATGCATTGAGCACCTTAGGGCCAATTAAAGCATTAGTTTCAATTTTTCAGCTATGGGGTAGGTATTCTTTCTTTGCACTGTTGTTTTTACTGTTCTGTACTCCCCTGCTGCCCCCCTCCTCCTCTCATTGCTCTCTCCTGCCCTTTTTTCTGTCCCACTCTACTTCCTTTCTTCGTTCCTTCTTTTCCTTCTTCTTTTGTGGACTGAACCCAGGGTCTTTGTACTAAGCTATATCCCCAGACTCTTTTTATTTTTATTCATTTATTTTTGAAATAGGGTTATTCTATGTTTCCCGGGCTGGGCTTGAATTTGCAATCCTCCTGCTCAGTCTCTGGGGGGCTGGGATTACAGGTGAGTCCCACCAAACCAGACTTGTTTCCTACTGTTCTTGGCTGTTGATTGCTTCACTGCCAGGAACATACAGTCTGGGACCCAGAAGCCTAGCTACTGTAGGTGGTCCGGGACACATAGTAATTCCAACCCCATGGATCATAAACTTTTAATGCTGTTGTATGATTTTAGCAGTATTTTTTGAGATTAATTTAATTATGCTTTGGGCTTAGGCAACAAGGGCATAGGGCTGTGACCGCCCCTGTGTCCCTGCCCCACAGTCTAATAGAAGCAGTGGATCTTCCTCTGTTGAAGAAGTAGCCTCTGAGTGACAGGAAGTTTGTCCTTTAAATACATCAACTATATAACACATTTTGAGCTGCCCCAAGACAACTTGGCTTCACTCACAGGGGCTCTGACCACTAAAATGTTTGGATATTAATGGCCTAAACATCACTGAAGGGAAAGACTCACTTTTGTGTATTTCACTTAGTTTCTGATTTTCAATCAGCCCAAGTCCACTTTCTCTATCTCGCAATGTTGTGAAGTTTCAGGTTTGTTTCATCTGAGGTCTTCAAGACGAGCTCATCAGAGCTGGTGAAGGGGAGTCTGGGCCCACAGCTGCTTCTGCCCTAGCGGAGCTGGTGGACCCGGGCCCTGCCCAACACCCTGGTCTCCCCCAGTCCCCCGGCTGCCACAGGGACGGGAAGCTGCTGACAGCCAGGAGACCTTGGTGGCCAGGCGAGGTCTCAGCACAACCACCATCTGCCCAGCCCAGCACTGTCATGCCCTCATTCTTGTGCCTGAATGGCAACATTTCTTGTCACAGACTAGCAGCACCCTGGACAGAAAGCAGTCCTGGGCTGGGTGCAGCTCCTTGTTAGAGCACTCGGGCTCCATCCTGAGCACCGGAACCCAAATGAAAAATACACACAGACAAAGAGAACCGGCTGTATCATTATTAACAGAAAGATGGTCTACAGGGCCATTGTTCTAATAACTGGGGCTGCCATGTGTGCCAATTGTTTCTCAACATTTTTTCCTCTTTGTTTTCTTTCTGGTGCTGGAGACTGAACCCAGGGCTTTCTCACTGTGCTGCGTGCCCACCCACCCTTTTAGAAGAGACCCACCCACCCTTTTAGAAGAGACGGGATCTCACTAAGTTGCTAAGTTGCCCCAGCCTGGCTTGAACTCAAGATTCTTTGGCCTCAGCCTCCCAGAATGCTGTGTTTACAGACTCAGCCAACATTCCACTGTAGGCCAGCTATGTCTTGGGTTTCGCTTTGGTGGGTTCAACCAACCTTGGATTGAAAAACTGGGGGAAGGGTGGGGAATTGTGTCTGAGCTGAGTAAGAACAGACTTTCTTTTACTTACCCTCACTCTCTAAACACTGTAATACAACATTTTAGTTAAGTAGAGGATATGGGAGGATGCCCAGAGGTTCCAGGTGAACACTACACTATTTCACATGAGGAACTTGAACTTGAGTTAGGTCTAGGAGCTGGGGTCTTAGCCCACTCACCCCATAGGAGGACTATGCTTAGCAGTCCTATCTGTGTATCATGCTGGTCTATTCCATCACTTAGCTACACACTGAGAAACTGGTCAGTCTTGGATGGAAAACATAAACTGTGCTGCTCAACAGTCCCTCTCAGACCCAGGCCTGGGAGAGTCCCGGCATAGCCCTTCTCCATGAGAGGACCCTCCTGCAGACTGATGAAAAATAAATTCATGAGTGCTCAGCACAGGTGCAGTATGACTTGCATTGTAAGTGTCCGCTTTTATGACGGCTCTGAGGGGTGAGCCTCTGTGATTTGTGTCTACTGTCTTGGACTGAAAGGCAGTTGAATTCCAATACCACCAGGGTTGGTGGGTTGTGCTATTACCAGGCTAGAAAGCAAGCAGGGCTGTGGCACACAGGGAGGATTTGTATGTAGAAGCATGTAATACAACTTAGTTTGTTTATGCCATCATTTTTTACTACCTACTCGTTAGTAATCTTAGTGACCCACTCCCCTTTTGCCTGTCTTCAATACATTTTGCAAGATCTTTGTAAGCACAAATCCACTCCCATCACTTCCTCATTTGAAACTCAATGGCTTCACAACACTCCTGCTTGTGTCACCTTGCTTCTTGAATGTCCACATCTCATGACATGATATTCCCACAGATTGCCCTTCTCTGGACTCCTGAAGCCATCCAGATTCTCTATGTCTTGGGGCTTTGGCCTGATCACATACTGTTTTTTCCTCCCTGGAATGCTTTGTGGTGAATACCTCCCACTACTCACCCAGCTAACACCTTCTTATCTTTAGCTCTGCAGGGGAAGCTCTGACATCCTGGTCAGGGTTAGGTTACTCTGAAACACACTTGGGATTTGCTAAAACACTCTGAGGACCTTCAGGAATTCACCATTTTAACTATGTAGCATTTTTTTCCAGTAGTTATCTAATATGTTTCTTCCCTACGAACTACAAGCTCCCTGAGAACAAGATTCCTTTAGGACTGTCAATTCTCAGATCAGTATCTGGCGCAAAGAATGCCTTGATTTTAATAATAAGTGATAGAAATGATTACAGTTAATAATAATTTAATTATGATTAATTATCATTAATAAGAATGATAATTAATTGTGTTGCTTAATAATATCACCCTTGTATACAGGGCAGAGGGTGGGTAGGAATGAATGAAGAATGCCCCTAACCAATTGCATAATCGCTGGCATATTTGGGTCATTTTATATTTTAATTGAAGTTGATAATTCCTATTAAATCACTATCCTACAGATCTGTTACAAAGACCAGTTGCAATTACAGTATATACATAACATTGAAGAAAGATGCTGTAATTAATAGTAGATGTTTATGACCACATTGTCTAATATACAGGCATAATGGCTTGGAAGGAATATGTGCCTCGGGGAGGTTCCAGTAGATTGGACTTGTGGGCTCGAACAATACTGGGATTATCCCCATTCTTGAGTCCAGCAAGGAGGCAAGTTAGCCAATTCTGGGACCATTTGTAACCGCTGAGTCATTTTTTTTCTGTTTATTTCTTTTCTGTGCATATACCTTTTCTTAGACCCACAACATGAAAGTACAGCTGAGTCTGAAACGGGGAAGAAGAGGCTTTCCCAGAAGCTCCAGTCCAGAGGTCTTCTTGGTCAGAGTTGAGTCACATTTCTGGCTTAAATTAGCTCTGCGTAGAAGACCAGTACTGTGGTGGTTGAGTGCTTCTGTCTTTGGTTTGCAGTGCTGTCTGTCTCTTCTGACATGGGGACCCACTGAAAAGGGTACATGATGGAAATGCATTGTAATTATTTATGGAAGAAGAAGAAGAAGAAGGAGTGAGGGAATGGATGTTGTATAGGCAACCAACAGCATCTTCTCAACATTATGTCAAATATACATAGAGAAAATATATTTAAAAAACCATTTCTTACTAATGCAGATGGGTAGATCTAGGTCAAAGAGCATGAGGAGATGAAATGCCACATAAGGTGATGGATTACAGAGTGTTAGAATTATTAGAAGATGCTCTCGTTAGTAAGCTAGCCCATGCCGGTGTAGCCATGAAGACAGTTGCTTTACTGTGTAGGTAAGATACGTATCTGATTATAAGGCAAAGGTCAGTATAACAATGGGCTCCATACACAGTGATAGCTGATAAGATGGCACCATGTTCTCCACTCCCTCCCATGTTCCTGTAGATCTAGCTAACTGATCACAGCCTGCCTTTTTGCTGAGAGTGAGCCTGGTTTGGAGTCTGTCTCAGACAGCTCCTGACCCTCCGTCAGAGTGAATCCTCCTCTCAAAACGTATGCACTATCTGTGCCATAAAGAGTAGAATATATGTATAATATATAAAAATATTCTTATTAAATATATTAAATTGTATAAAATTATATATAAAATATATTTACTAAGTGTTAAATTTTATAAATCTACAAACATTCTTCATAGATTCTTATAAAATATATGTAAAAAGAATATATATAAAATCAGAGTGTATATATATGTATGTGAACAGATATATGAAATATATATATGTATGTGTGTGTATACATACATATATATATATATATATATATATATATATATATTTGAAAAAGTTTAAAGGCAATTCCAGATTAAAATAAAAAGATATGGCCGAAGAACAAAAGAAATGGAATTACAAACAATAGTGCTGTACAATGATAACTTCTGAGGTAGGTGGTTGTTAGGTTAGAGCACGCGGGACACAGACATCGCATGGGTCAGCAGGTGCCAAAGCTGAGCAAAAGCATGGACAGAGGACGGCACAAGCAGAGACGGGTGGGTGGGAGGATCGCCGGTGTTACACAGGAAGGGATGGAAGTGTGCCTGTCCCCGGTTGTCTTCTCTTTGTGCTCTTTGCCCTTGAGAATGTTCTCTGTCCTCACATCTTGGAGTTTATCCTCATTGTGTTTTGTCCTAACCAAACTCTATTGTCAGCAAAAGACTTGAGAAGTTTGTTCATACTAAACAGCACATGATCGACAAATCTCAGCGAGATATCTTCTGCTGAGGCAATAACAGTGAACCTGTGAGAGCTCTCAGTGACAGTACATGCATGGCTGCAGTGTGAGTGCCACGGGTTCACCACTACTGCCCTGAGCTATACTGAGTACCTGTCAGAAGCAAAGCCTGAAGCTGAGGTGTGACGGGATAATATAACTTCTCAAGTTAGTGAGACAGAGCAGACTCAGGGCATGAAGTATTTCCACATCACAGAGTCCTTCCCCAATTCTATGAATTAATACAGTGGTCCCTCAGTTGAGGAACTTAATTCTTTCCACAGTTCTGGCTGCAAATGGAATCTGATGAAAACTGAATCAAATTCGGTGGTTAGGTTCAATATTGACCTTATGGGGAAATTTGATTTGGTGAACTGAGGCTCCACTCTATCAGGTAGCAGAATACTGAATAATGGCAGAAAGAGAAATGCTTTTGGTGAAGGCCAATTATTCTCCCCACAGCACCCAGCACTTTTATTAAATGGTGTTACTGAGATGTAATTCACATACCATACAATTCAGTGGTTTTCAGTGTAACCACAGAGTTCTGCGACCATCACACTATCTCATTTTAGAACAAATTTAATGAATTCAGAACAATTTCATTACCTCCTCTCCAAAATGCTATGCCCTACCCCACCTCCCCCAGTCCTTGACAACAACTGACCTATTTGTCTCCATCGATTTGCCTGTTCTGACCATTTCACATAAATGACAGCATGCATATGGCCTCTCATGACTGCCTTCTTTCACTTACATAGTGCTTTAAAGTTCATCCATGCTGTAGCAGCTGTTAGTATTTCACTTCTCTTTCTTGCCAAATAGTATACCATTGTATGAATATTCCTCCTTTTGTTATCTACTCATTGGTTGATGGATATATGGGATGTCCAGTTTGGGCTGTTAAGTGTAACGCTGCGATGAACATCTGTGTAATTTCATTCCTATTGGGTATATACTGATAAGTGAAATTCCTGGATTCAACCGTAACTCTATTTTTAAGCTTCTGAGGAATCACTTGACAGATTTCAAAGTGACTGTATTACATTTCTACCAGTTGTGTATGGTTCAATCTCCCCACATTCACCTCAACACCTGTTTTTATCTTTTTGACTATCATCATCCTAATGAGTACAAAGTTGTCTATATTTCATTGTAGTTTATTTATTTTAAAGAGAATAAAAAACAGTAAAAATGATACAGAATTTCAAAACAAGATGATAGGAAATAAACAATGATTATTATATTGCCTATTGTGATCTTCAAAGTAGTTGCTCAGATTACCAGATATAGGCATGCAAAATTGATCAAACAATAAAACACTAACCATTCCTCTCAAAGAACTAATAGAAATTAGTAATACAATTATCTTGGCCATCTTGTGTATTTTTCCTTCCTTCTGCTTTACTTTCCCCCATCCAAGTTGTTCTCGCCTTTTGAGCAATTTCTTTTCCTTTTACAGTATCTATTGTATCTTTTGGTTCTTATTTACTCTTTCAATTTTTTACACTAGGGAGACAATACAATGTTTACACACGAGTCTGATTTATTTCACTTATGAGTATGGCCTCTAATTGCATCTATTTACCTATAAAAGCCTTAAATTTATCTTTCTTTATAGCTGAGTAATACTCCAGTGTATAAAAATGCCACATCTTTTTTTATTGATTCCTTGGTTGATGGACATTTGGCTTATTCCCAAGATTTAGCTGTGACAAACTGTGCTGTTATAAACATGGATGCACATATATCACTGTGGTCTGATGTTTTCAATTCTTGGAGCATATTCAGAAGGGGAGTAACTAGGTTGAATGGGACCTCTAATGCTAGTTTTTTAAGGTATCTCCACATCGATTTCCACAATGATCGCACCAGTCTATGCTTCCACAACAGTGGAGAAGAGTTCCTTTTTCCCCACATCCCCACCAGCATTTGTTACTGGTTAATTTTTTTATGTTGTCCATTCTTTTTGGGGTGAGATGAGGTCTCAGTGTTATTTCAATTCCTCAAATGACCAATGATGTTGAACATTTTTTCATGTATTTACTTACCATTTATTCCTTCATCTGGAAGTGTGTATTTATATTAGATGCCCATTTTTGGATTGGGTCTAGTTTTAGTCTTTGGCATGTGGAGAGCCAGTTTTTCCAGCACCATTTATTAAAGAGGCTATCTTTATTCCAGTGAGCTTGTTTGACTCTTTTGTCAAAGATAAGGTGGCTGAGTGTGTTTGCAGTTGTATCTGCATCTTCTAATCTGTTCCATTGATTCTCTGGTTTGTTCTTTTGCCAGTATCATGCTGATTTTATCACTGTACCTTTGTAGTATAAGGTACAGGGATTGTGGTGTCTCCTGCCTTGCCTTTGTTGCCCAGGATTGCCTTTGCTATTTTGTATCTCTTCTGCTTTGAAATGAATTTTAGGAATATTTTCTCTAGATCTGGAAGGTATGCTAATGATATTTTGATTGATTGTATTAAATCTGTATACAAGTTTTGAGAGAATGGCCATTTTTATAATGTTGGTTCTTCTTATCCACAAGCAAGGAAAATCTTTACATTTTCTGAAATCTGCTTTGATCTCTTGTTTTCAGAGTACTATAATTTTCACTGTATGGATCTTTTACTTCCTTTGTTAGAATGATTCCTAAGTATTTCATTTTTTTGAATGCTATTATGAAGTGTGTAGTTTCCCTAATTTCTTTCTCATTGTATTTGTTGTTTGTGTACAGGAATGCTATTGATTTTTGAGTGTTGACTTTGTATACAGCTATGCTACTGAATTTGGTTATTAAATCTACAAGTCTTTTTGTGGAAATTTTTGGGCCTTCTATGTTTAATATCATGTCATCTGTGAATAATAGTTTGTCATAGATGGCTTTTACCAGATTGAGGTAAAGAATATCTGTTCTGATTTCTGTAATGTTTTTATCATGAATGAGTAATGAGTGTTGGACTTTATTGAAAGCTTTTTGCATCTGTGAGATGATCATGTGATTTTCTGAGCTCTGTTCATACAGTGTGTTACATTAATGATTTTGTATATTGAACCATCCTTGCATTCCTGGGATGAATCAAACTTGGTCATGCTGTATTTATCTTGCTGATTTGCTGCATTTTGTTTGCTAGTATTTTATTGAGGACTTGTGCATCTAAGCTCATTAGGGAGATTAGTCTGTAGTCCTCTTTTTTGGTTCAGCCTGTCTCTGGTTTTGGTATCTGGGTGATACTTGCCTCCAGGACTGAGTTGGGGAGAATTGCTTCCTTTTCAATTTCATTAAAGATTTTTAGGAGTGTTGTTGCTAAGCCTTCTCTTCATTTCCTGTAGAATTCAGCTGTGAATCCACTAGGACCTGTCCTTTTCTTAGTTGGTAAGTTGTTAATTACATTTTTAATTGTATTGACTGATATTGGGTTACTGAGAATTTTTATATCTTCTTCATTCATCTTTGGTAATTCATGTATTTCTAGTAATCTGTTGGGTTTTTCTGTGTTTCCATCTTCTAAGAATAAAGAGTTTTGAAGTAGGTATTGATGATGTTATGAATTTCCACAAGACCTGTAATGATTTTACTCTTTTCATTCCTTATTATATGAATTTGAGTCTTATTTTCTTTGATAATGTTGGCTAGATGTTTCTCAATTTTATTTATTCTTTGAAAGAACTGACTCTTCAATTTATTAATTCTTTGTATTTTTTTAGTTTCCATTTGCTAATTTCTGCTCTGATCTTTATAATTTCCTCCCTTCTTTGGTGTCTGGGTTTGACTTGTTTTTCTTTTTATAGAAGATTGAGGTAAAACAAAGTGGTTTATTTGTACTCATTCTGTTTTCCTGTTTGGAAAATTCATCACTAGCAGTTTCCCTCTGAGGACTGCTTTCAATTGCTGCCAAAATTTTAGATATTGTTTAATTTCTTTTTAAATTTCATCTGTGACCCATTGTTTGTTCCGGAGAGTGTTATTTAATTTCCATGTTTTCTGGAAATTAATGTTTTTTATTTTTTTTGGTCAATAATTTCCAATTTCATTGCATTATGGTGAGATAATGTGGTTGGGATAATTTCAGTTTCTTTGGATTTACTTAAGCATGTTCTATGGGCTAGTATATGGTCTATTTTTAGAGAACATCCCATGTGCACGTGAGAAGAATGTGTATTCTGATGTTAATTTTTGGAACACCCTGTAAATGTCTACTAAGTCCATTTATTCACAAGTTTGGCTTAGTTCTGTTATTTCCTTGCTGATTTTTTGTCTGGTTGATCTCTCTTTGTGACTGTGGCATGTTAAGTTCCCCCATTACAGTTGAATTATTTCTTACTTGCTTTTTCATGTCTGTGAATATTTGCCTTATACAGTTTGTGTGCTCTTGTATTTGGCACACATATATATTTCTAGTTGTTGCCTCTTCTTCTTGAAGGTTTCCCCTAACAAGAGCCTAGTGACCTTCTTTATCTTTTTTGATCATTGTTGCTTTGAAGTTCACATTGTCTGCAAATAGAGTAGCTACCTCTGCTTTTTTTCTGGGTTCCTGTCACATGGCATTTTCCATCCTTTGACTTTCAATCTATGGATTTCCTTTTGAGTTAAATGTGGTTTTTTTGTGTACAGCATATGTTGGATTTTGTTTCTTGATACACTCTGCCAGTCTGTTTCATTTGACTGGTGAATTGGGGCCATTAATATTGACATTTATAGCTGATATGCACTGGGGTATCTTTGGTATGTTATTTTCCTAGTGTTGGTTCCCTACTTTTGCTTGCCCTGCTTGGTTTCTTTCTTTTGTTGTTTGTGAATTTGTGGTCATTTTTATCTGTCTAGAATATCATCAGCACTGTTTGTAGGGTTGGTCTGGTGGTCATGAATTTCTTCAGTTGTTCTTTGTCATGGAAGTATTTTATTTCTCCATTAATTTTGAAAAATAGTTTTGCAGGGTATGTCAATCTTGGTTGGAGGTTGTTTTCTTTCAGGACATGAAATATTTCACTCTAAGCTCTTCTTGACCTGATGGTTTATGTTAAAACATCTGCCATGATTCTGATGGGCTTTCTGTTATAGGTTATCTGTTTCTTTTCTCTAACAGCTTTTAATATTTTCTTCTTGCGCTGAGTTTCTGGGATCTTGATTATCACATGTATGGGTGTAGGTTTACTTCGGTTATGGCTAATTGGGGTCCTATATGCCTCACTTACTGTATGTCAGATTCTCTTCCCATACTTGGAAAACTTTCTCCTATTTCTTCTGCCAGTAGTCTTTTTGTTATTTGTGTTGACTCCTGCTTTTTCATTAACACCTATAAGTCTTATACCGTTTTACTTTGCATCGTCTTGTAGCTGTGGAATTGTTATTTCCTGGTTCCTTGCTATTTTTAAGAGATTTTTACCTTTCATAATTGCTACCTGCAATCCTGTCTTCAAGGTCTAAATGTCCCTCTTCAGTTTCATTCAAGCGATTTTGCCAGCTTTCAATAGAATTTTGTTTCCTGGATACCTCTTTGGATCTGTCTCATGCATTCTAATGCTTTCCTATCTTGTTCATTCAAGGCTTCCATCATTTTCCTCTGATCCTCTATTTTTTTTATTTATATCTTCTTAGATGTGCTGAGCAATTCTTTCATTATTGCTGTCATTTCTTTTTTTTACTTGAGAGATTATTTCTGATCTAATTTAGTCTATAGCCTCCTGGAGTGTTTCTTTTCTTTGGTGCTATCATTTCAGAAATTTCAGGTGTGTGTGTTCCAATTTCTTCTATGTTGATATCTCCTGGACTTGTTTTATGTGGGCTAGAGGCCTAAGATTACATTGTGCTCTTTTGTCTGGACAATTTTTATTTGAAAAAATTTTTTCATGTTTTCTGTGATGATCCTTGTCGATTTTGGTAGTAGGCTGCTGTATCACTAGTAGCAAAGCCTCTCCAGGAAAAGTCTGTTCTTCAGGGATATCTTCTGTGTGCGGGAGATTCTTGGTTTGGTGTGTCCCAATATCCTACCTTCCCAATTAATTAAGAGTCAGATATTGGTTTCTGTTTGTCTCTGTCTCTAGTCTTTTGGTGTGGGGTTGTGGTGATGTTACCACCCAGAGCTTCCCAATATTGCTACAGAAGGGAGAGCAACTGATTACCACAGAAATGCTAAGTACAATTAGCAATAATGATAGCATCAAGCACCATTTAGAAATTAATGAACTGTGGTAACGGTTGATTTTGTACTTTAGACCATAGGAGCAAAGTCTGTAGCTACATAACAGAACCAATTGTAAATTAGGAGTTAATGTGTGATCTGTTTCCCCTTATCAGAGTGGATTTACCCTGGGTTCCTCCAGATGAGCTGATTGCCGTGTCCTAGGTGCTTCCCCAGCAGGCTGCCTTCCCATGGTGTAGGGGTATGGTCCAGGCTCTTGGATTCCTACAGACAGAGGCTCTCTGGATAGCGGAGAGGTGATGGATAGGGTTTCTCCCCTCCTGTGGGTCTCTCCAAGACTCCTTTGGTGGACAATGGGTGGGGTCTCTCCTCTCTTGAGCAACTTCCTGGGGACCCTTCAATGGTGGAGGTTTGATGGGTAGGGTCTCTGCCCTCCTGATCAACTCACCAATCTCACCGTAGTTTTAATTTGCATTTATTCCTTTTTTCCTCCTCTTCCTTTCTCTTTGAATTGCTGGGGATTGAACCCAGGGTCTCAGGCATGTTAGAAAAGTGGTCTACTACTGAGGTACGTTCCCAGCCCTATTTACATTTCTCTAATGGTTTGCCCAATACTTTTTTGTACTCTTTTCCTGGAACTATAAGACACACAAGTAAAGTTTATTGTTGTCAAGTGAAGTTTATTTTTGCAGGTAATTGTTAACAGTTTAAAAGAATGGGTGACAGACTCTCTTTAAATAGTAGAGATACTCTTTCTGACTTAGAAGGTTGATGCTCAAGTACATTGAGGTTAAGAACATGAGTGCTGTCAATGAATAAAAATATAACTTTACCTGTGAAAGCACATATCAGTGAATGGAAACTGAAAATATCAGTTCTGCTCCACAAACCACCTCAGCCTTCGTACTTGCTAAATGGCCTGCTGCAGTAATTTGAAAATGAGGAAGAGTGTGACTGTCCTAAAACTCTTATGGGAACTGAGAAAGACAGTCGACCCCCATTCCTTTAGGGCCTCAGAATATTGACAGCATGTCAGCACTGAACAAACTCTTCATATGGCTTTCATTTTCATTACCTACAGGTAATAAGGAACTCGACTGAAACGATACTAGAAAACCCAGGCACAGGAGCGTGGCTACCTGGAGCTGGCATGGTTCAGTTGGTTCACTGTGTCATTTTAGTTGAAATGTTTGTGAAGACTGACTGCCCTTAAAGAATTTACACACCCTTTGTCATAATAATTAACATGAAAACATCTGATTAGTATTTGTATTACTACTTAGATGTATAATGTTTATTAATTATATGTTACTCTTAATAGCTTTCTGGAGAGTATGTAAGATACAAGAAAGAATCGATGTCTGTCTTTTTCACTGATACTCCTAGAACAATGCCTAAAACAGTGCATGGTACACTGTGAGTACTTGAAGATAGTTGTTGACTAGATAAATAAATCAATTGTGTGCTTCCTGTATTTGGCACATACGAAATGCTAGTTGCTATTTTAATGTGCCAGTCTAGGCTAAGTGTTTTACAGTAAGTAATTCAGTTTTTCCAACAAACACAGAAGATGAGAATTAGTATTATACTCACTTCACAAACAAGGAAAGCAAAACTCAAGTTTGCTCAATGTCACACACCAGGCCGGTAAGTGCGGAGCTTTGGTTTGGATCCTAGCTGTGCTCATCTTCTAAGCTTTTTCCCTTATTCTCTGTTCTTCTCTGCCTTTGCTATTGAAGAATAAACAATCAAAGCCCTGTGCCCTTTTATCACTGCCTGGCAGCCCCAGAACTGCCTAATGTTACCATCTAAACAGAAGAAGAGTGCCGTGGTATATGAGCCACCTCTCCCTGCACTGCAACAGACAGTCCTTTGAAGTGAGGAGAACAGATATTCAGGGAATAGAAAAAGAAAGCTTCAGACTGCTTGAATTTCATATGAAAAGTTGTCAGTTAGTGTTATTGATCCACCCCACATGTAGCAGCTGGTAAAGGGTTTGTTTTAACTGACTTTTCTCCTGATGCCTCAAATTTTTGCTGTATTATAGTCACAGAATTGAGACACTCACCCCAAACCTTCTGATGTATTACTTTAAGATTTTATAGTGATGCTGTCTTCTAATAATAATTGCTATTTCAGGAAGTGAAAAGAGCTTTGAATATAGAGGCTTATTACAGAATTTAAAAAATAATCACTTTGCTCAAGAGTTAAGAAAAACATAAAAATCTGTGCTGACTTGTACTTTTGTTCCTTGGAGCCAGGACTATGCCAGTAAGTAGTGGTAACTAATTATGGTCCAGAAAAATAGGCTATGTGTACAGATTTGAAAGAAATTAGGCCAGAACTTTAATATATAAATGAGGCCACTAGTGAATGAGGATTTTAATAAAAATTGAGAACAGTTTTCACCATGAATGCTTATCTATATACAAAGGTAACCAGAAGCATGAGGCTAATACAAGGCATTAAAAGACAGCTGAACAGACTTTAAGGAGATGTGCATGACCAGATAGATGAGTAGACCAGATAGAAAAGTAGACTCACTGGTGGCTGTGTTTTGTGGTGAGGAGACAGCCAGGTGCCTTACAGTGAGTACTGGATGGCAGTGGAAAACCAAAGGACTTGCTCAGTTACTGAGGTACAAGAAACAAAGGTCAGGGGATGTTTCCCTAAGCTCATTTCTTTATCTTAATTAATTGTATGGATTTGCAAAAGGGAACACTGGCAGTCTTGAAGGTATGCTAGATTTCCATTCTTTTCATTTAGTGTTTATTTTTAATGCCATATGGTTGAGGATGAGCATTCCTTACAGTTTAAGCTGACCAGTAGAGCTTACATCCCCCTTTATACAAATTTTAAGATAGGAATGTAGCCATTTGGGGAAGTGGAGTCGAAGTTAGAGACTGGTGTTAGCCCAATAGGAAATAGAAGGTCTTCCCTTTGGCTTGAGAAGAACAGAATGTAAATCTGAAGCCACTGGCAGCCATTTTGTTGAATGAGAAGAGAATATAAGTCTGAAGCTGCAGGCAGCCATTTTGTTGTCCTTCGGCACCAGGATAGGATGGTTCTGTGGAAGTGGGACCCGGGCAGAGGGAGGAGAGTTGTACTGGGGAGAGACTGGTCTGGCTCCAGATCCAATCCTTGAGACCCAGCTATACTCCTGTTATTCTTGTTTTTTGATGGCTAAGTTCCATGAATCAGTAAATGCCCTCACTGTACTTTTTTGTTTTACAACAGCAATTTACCTTGGATATTATATTCTTTCCAATGAAAAGCATACTACTGATCTGTTGAGTTAACATTTAATTTGATGAACTCCTACTGTTTCCCCAGTCAAACATCTGTATTCACATATATACTTCAGTGTTGTTTTTGATGTACTTTATGCACATGCTTGGTTATATTTAATGGATGTGTTTTTTACTGGTAGGTTTCCAGTCAGATGTATTATTTTTTCTCAGTATTTGGGATTAGATCTCTTATACGGAAAAATGGTAAAGTGTCTTGGTAGGAGTATCCCGGATATATTTTTATTCTGTACAAATTTGTATTTAATTGTAAATTGATTAAAATACAGTTTATATTTTTGGATCTCAGATAAATTTTAGGCCTGTAGTAGTCTTACAGTGACAAATACATAAATACATGAATAATTTCTCATTTGTTCTTAAGCAAAATGGCATATTTTCCTTTATTTGGGAAGAAATATATTATTATTGAAAGAAAATTTAGTTTCAGCTTTGTTAGATTTTTTTTTCTGTTTCTCCTTTGGTTTAAAGAAAAGATAAGATTATTTACCTTCCTAAGCATTTTTAAAATTATTTGTCAAAAGATTGTTTATTAGGATTTATTTATTTATCTATTTTTTTGAGCTCCAATTTATTTTTATTGAAGCATCCAAAAGTTATTAAAAACAGATCAATGGGTAGATGGACAAACAAAATGTACACCATATATAAAACAATAACATTAAATCAAAGTGCACTCTTAAGATACCTTGACCAAGCAGAATTATAATAATCATTTTCTTAGTTCTAGGTTTATAACCATAAATAGACTAGTCAAAATTTTCCCTAGGGGTTATCACATTCCTTTTTTCTTATGTAAGTCATCAGAGTCAGTAGTACCTTCATTCATAAACTTAATTTTTTCCACAATTCTGGGAAAGATGACCACAGTCATTTGTTGCCTGATGTGGGGTTTGCAAATGGAAGCAAAATCTTTCCAAATGCTTCTGTGTCTGTGAACTGAGGTATTACTGTATTTCCTTTAATACTTTAAGCTGCTCTGATTACCTTTTTTCCTGTTAACACCATAGACTTATCCCAGCACTTGGGAGGCTGAGGCAGGAGGATCATTGCAAGTTCAAGATCAGCCTGGGCTACAAAGTGAGCTCAAGGCCAGCCTGAACTGCATAGCGAGACCCTATCTCAAAAAGACAAAAACAAAAATAAAAAAATAGACTTATAAATAATAACAGTCCCTTTACATGCTTTGTCTTTGAAAATATATTTAACTTAGAGTGTTTTTGTAGGTTTGTATTTTATTTGAAAAGTTACACTTGCATTAAGAACCACTATCAGTTATGGAGTAAGAGATTTCCCATAAGAATTAGAACTTACACAGTTGTGGAATGATCTGGAAAGTAAAATGACCAAAAAGGAAACTGGAGGATGACAGAATCACCCACAAGTTGGTATGAAGCAAGGATACCTAGCTGCCAAAAGGAGACCGTGCAGGGAAGATTCACAAAAAGAAGCTGTGGCACCGGAGCTCACGCCTCTGTGCAGCCCCCGCCAAGCACTCTAGGGGTGGCTTGGGCTGCGGTTGAGAGGATGAGGAGTGGCGATGAGCCCGGACCGACTGCAGCCTGCGGCCCACTCTGTCAGGCTATCTTTGGACTTGACCACACGGCTTTCAGAGAACTGTGACTCAGTGCTCGCTTCCACTTTCTAATTCTCATGAAAATTCTTCTTTATACCAGTTTCATCCCAGACAAACAAACTCCCTTTAGGAGTCATAGTCTAACTTCACCACCATATTTGCTCTTAGCATTTTAACTTTTAATTAATTTAGATTTAAATTAATTTAGTATTGTACCAAAGACAGTCACATTGAGATCAAGTTGAATACAATAATTTCATATTGCAATGTAAATATCTACTGGCATATAACTAACTAGACAGCATAGCATAATGCTTGGGGGCAAGGGTTTAGAGTCAGGTGAACCTGAGTTTAAGACCTAGTTTCACCATTTTTCTAGTGGGGCAATTCATAAAAAATATTTATGTAAACATACTTGTTACTGTCTTTAACTGTTTGATCAGTCTTACATTCTTAAGTCTAATGGACTGAGCAACTTCGTTGAAGATAAACAGTATGTAATGTAGCGATCATTGTTAATTCCTATCATTTTGTTTTGAGGTCATGTATCATTTTTGTTGTTGTTGTGTTGTTTTGATTTTGTCCTCGTTGTTTTGTTAGCTTTTTTAATTTTTAAAATTTAAAAAAACATGGTATAGAAACATTCATTACTTTATGTATGAAAGGGATTTGCTAGTAAGAACAACATGGAATTTGATAAAGGGTCAAACGTGTGTTGATAGTGGATAGTGAGTTGCAGTCATACATATATTATCATTTGCATTCATTTTTATATCTTTTTATAGCTACATAAATGTAATACCTCATAGGGGAGATGAAGGGGAGGGCTTTAATGATAATGGTCAGTTTGAATATGCTTGGTTCTCCAGCACAATCCCATTGCCAACTATTGTTATTGTCTGGTGATTATTCTTCTTGACTTTGGACTTCACAAAAACGTGTGTGTGCGCTTACCTCCCCATTAGCCTCATAAGAATGGTATTTTCCAAGTAAACTCTTATTCATTTTTTTCCTATAGTCTACTAGTTAATTCTACTATCACAATAACTTAACACTTAACCAGCTTTAACCAGTAGGGGTAATGCTTTTTCTTTGTACATAAATCTTTTATTTTTTGTAGTGTTTCTTATTGGCACATTCCATGAATTATAATTTCTTTGGCTACAATAAAAACAATGGCTTGTATGATCACGGCATACCTGTCAAACACTGTGGTGGCCTTTTGGTTTCTTTTTTTAAAATTTTATTTTAAAGACAAAAGAATGGAGACATATGAACCAGAATAAGCCATGAACAATACTGAAAATACAAAATTATACAAAATACAGTAGGGAATTAGCACTGGATGTTGTATTACATAAGGTTATCTTCACATTAGTTAACACAAAAACATTAAAGGAAATACCAAATTATAGAGAAGATAGTAGGGAATTTGTACTGGATGCTGTATAATATAAAGTTATCTTCACTTCTGTTAATACAAAAATGATTGAGAAAATACAGAATTATAGAGAACATAGAAGGGAATTAGCTCTGGATGCTGTCCTACATAATGTTACCTTCACCTTTGTTACTCAGTTACACAGATGATGGCCCATTTGATCATTCAATTTTTCTCCTCCCTCATCTCTGTTGCCCTACTACTCAGTCATCTTCCCTGTGATAATAACTGTACTCCTGGGTTTATCTATACCCCTGGACTCTCGCCTTGGGAAGACATATAGCTGCCTCAGACTATACTATAACATACATGGGTGTATACAAACTGCCATGGTAGGAGGTGGAAAAGCACATATGCTCTCAGTGAACCGCCTGGCTCCACCCCGTCACCATGCTATGGGTGGGGGCGGGTCCAGTCCATGAGGTACTCCCAGCGGGGCCCTCAGCGGAGCAGCCGCAGGGCCCACTGCGGAGCAGCTGCGGGGCACGCGCCCCCATCGGGGTGCCCTCGGTGACCCGTTTGGCTTTGTCCCGTTGCCTTGATGCCAGAAGCCCTTTCTTCTCCTCCCACCTCCTCCTGATGTCCAGCATTACCATTCCCCACCCCTTGCAGCTGGGCACAGGACAAACTTATGATGCTTGGTATAGGGCTTGAAATCTCCCTGGCCCATTCTCACTGTGTTAGTTCAGGGTATGAACTGAGTCTAAAGATTAGTTCTAGAAAAGATTTGGAGGATTTTTCTCGAGTCTGCTGTATGGAGTATGTTGTTTTTCAGACTCCCAGTCTGCTGCTTTTCATCTAATCCATCACTATGGGTTCATGCAAGGTTCATATGTGCAAGCTGTAAGGAGACCCTCTTGGTGCTCACATTAATAGTTTGGGGTGAGTCCTGAAGTCCACGGATTCATCCCATTGTTGCCAGGAACAGGCGGTGCTTGCTCAAGCCGCTGAGACTCAAGGTGCTCCCAAGGAGAGTTCAGGGTGGGAGCTGAGTCTCAGCAACCCAGCTCAAGCCCCCTGCCTGATGTTGGAGTGAGAAGGGCATGGAACCACGCGATCCACCTCCATCTGCATCTCCCTCCCGCTGCGGTGCTGGAGCCCCTGTCTGCTCCTCAGCCCGATCCCTGGGAGCCACCGCGGCTCACTGCCGAGGTTCCCCGCTGCTCTCCACCTGTAGCCACTCACCCAGCACAGAGGCAGGCGCCACCGCCTCGAGGCAGGTGCAGAGCCGGGCGTGGTGGGCTCTGTACTAGTTGCATTGATTCTCTCCAGGCGCTGATTAGGAAGGTTGCCGCAGGGTGGGGACTCTGCCCCAGTGGCTGTCGCAACCTCTCATCCTCACACTGGGTTTGACAACTGCTCCTGACCGCCATTGCCTCTTTTCCTCGCTGCGCCCTCACCTCTCCAGCCCTGGACCAGCTCTTGGAACTCTGCTCTCCTCTGGCCGAGTCGGGAGGCTTCTGTGAGTGTGGGCCTCCGAAGCTGAAGCTGCGAATGCCGGAACGAGGGCGTGGGCCAAGGGTGTGCTTGGAGCGGCGACCTCTTCCCTCTCCGTCTCGTCTCCCTCTGACTGCGCCATGGCAGATCTCCGATCCCCTCCTCCAGGAGGTTTTGCTTAGTCTTTCCAAGGGTTTCAGTTCCCATTTCAGATCCTTCCAGACTTCAGGATACCCACGTCTTTCCCTTCTGTCCTTCACATGTTGCTATACTCCTATATTCCTTTGTCTGAGTGGTATTCCTCCGGGAGGTTCTCTCTCTGCTGCCTACCCGGTTGCTATGGGTTCATACTAGGTTCATATATGCAAGCAGTATGGAGACACTCTTGTTGCTCGTATTAGTAGTTTGAGGTGAGTCCTGAAGCCCGTGGACTCGTCCCATTGCTGTCAGGAGCAGGTGGTGATAGTGCAGGCCGCCGAGGCTCAAGGTGCTCACAAAGGGAGTTCAGGGTAGGAGCTGAAGCCCGGTAACTCAGCTTGTGCTTCCTGCTTGATGTTGGAGTGAGAAGGGCGTGGGGCCGTGTGATCCACCTCCATCTGCAGCTCTCTCTTGCTTTTGTGCTCCAGTTCCCGTTTGTTCCTTGGCTGGATCCCTGGGAGTTGCTGTGGCTCTGGGGTCACTGCCGATGCACCCCACCGCTCCCCACTGGCAGCTGCCCACACAGTGGCCTTTTGGTTTCATTAAATTCTCTGGGAACCTCTTATTATTTTTTCTTTACTGTAACTAACTAATAAGTTCACTCAAATCAGCCATTAATTAGATATACTAAACTACATTGCTAATAGTGCTACAGTACACACGGCTAATTTATCTCATTGTTATTTCAAATTAAGTTATTAGTGTGAGAAGACAGTGTTAGAAAATGGCCTGTTTCATAGTGGGATGTGTTGACATTTAGTTATGAGATTTCTTTTCTGTGTTTTTTTTTTTTTTTTTTTTTTTTTGCGGTACTGGGGATCAAACTCAGGACCCTGCGCTTGCTAGGCAAGTGCTTATTCCACTGAGCTATATCCCCAGCCCTCTGTGTATTATTTTGAAGCACATTTTAAAAATAATGAAATAGAAATAAGTTGCATAAAAAAAATCTTGGGACCAGCAGAAACTTATAAAAGTCCATAAAACTATATAAGGCAGAAAAGCATAAGTATAAATCACTAGGAAACTCACTATTTGGTGAAAAGTGCTGCTCATGTCTTGATGTTCTTGTGTCAGACTTTTTCTGTATTCTCACATATAAGAATTTGATGATGCTACTTGTGTGTACACACATTACATTCACTCGTTTTAGTTTGGCTTCCTACTTACAATTATGTCACGGTATTTAATGCTTCATGGTATTTGATGACTTATTTTTCATGTCATTGTTGCATGTGAACATATATAAAGCCCCTGTCACAGTAGGTGGGACACAGGAAGTGCACAAATGGTGGCCGGTATTAATGTCTACATACACAAATATTTGCATGATGTCTAGAACTACAAACATTGTCATTTAGTACGAGTTGCCACATTTCTTTCAAACAAAGGTGTTCGTTTTTCTTTTCATAATATAACCAGGAACAGATGTGTGCTCCTAGAGCATTTATGCCTTTTATATAAAGGATAAATGTTCATCCTGTGGTTTACAATGCCTATGTTCTATATTAACAATAATATGGTTTGCCAGAAATTGAGGTTATGAGTTTTCTAAAACAATCCTGCTCCTATGTACTTCTCCCTGGTATTGCCTGGTTTTATTTCATATTTTTTCATCAAATAACCCCATACATCCTTGGATTGCAGATTAGATTTTAAAACTGCTCAGTTTTTCTAATTTAATTATTTTTATGTTTTATGCCCATGTCATATTTTTATGACTTTGCCTAAAACTAATATTACTGTCCCTATTTTTTTGGTTTTCTTTTTTGTGCTTGAGTTTGATATGTTTCACACAGATTTTTATTTTTAACTCATTTTAATCATTGTTTTCATTGTTTTGTAGGCACTGTAGAATGTCCTCATCATTTAATTGGTGCATTTACATTATTCACTATTTGTGATCTGAAGTGTTTGGTTTATGCTCTTATTTTATGGTTTGTATGTTTTGTCTTTCTTGCTATTTTTAATTTATGTTTTTTTCTATAGAGGTGGCCTATGTTTTGCTTCCAATGAGAGTTATCTTAGAGCCTCTCTTTGTTTTTTAAAAAATAACTTCCCCTCTACATTAAAAATTTTCAGTTTACTAATAATAAAATAACCTTTTTGATATTTCTGCATGTTACTTTTATTTTTGACACATAATAGCTCTAAATTCCTAACCGTTAGTAGTTTTATCATCACCAATACTTTTATATAAAAATTCTGTATAAAATCTTGAGTTTTTAATTTTGAAGTCACTCTTGGTTGACTTCCTTTTTTTTATTATTACATCTTTTTTGCAGACTTGTTTTTATTGACTGGGATTTAGGGCATGGGGATTATGACATGTTTACAGCACACAGTGTTCACATTCCGCATGTGGAACTGGTGCGTGTACATAACGCAGCCTGATTCTGCTCTTCGTGTCCTTCTCTTCCCTTCCTTCTCCATCTCTATCCTCTCTTCCTTTGTGAAAGATCTCGCTCCCTACTTTTGTTATCTCTTGTTTCGTTTTTATTCATAATTTGGGTTTCTCATATAGGAGAAACCCGATATTTGGGTGATATTTAAGCTTGTGTGTATGATTTATTTCACTTAATATTATGGTCTCAAGGTGCATCCATTTTTCTAAAAATGATTTAAGTTTATTCTTTGTGACAGAATAGTACTTTATTGTCTGGGAATACCATATTTTCTTCATCCATTCACCTGTTGATGAAGATATTTATCTCTATTTCTTTCTCTATATCATCTACATCCTCTGTATATATCAATATCATCTACATCTATATTTACATTTGTCTCTTCCAAGATTTAGCTATTATGAATTGTGCTTCTGTGAACATGGGTATCCATGTATCACTGTAATATATGATACCTTTAGCTCTTTGGGAAAGATACATAGAAGAGGAATAGCTGGGTCAAATGAATTTCTGGTTTTAGTTTTTTGTGGAATCTCTGTACTTATTTGCATACTGGTTGTACTAGTTTACACTCCCACCAACAATGTAGAGAACTCTTTTCTCCCCAACACCCTCTCCAGCATTTGCTATTATTTGATTTCTTGGTGATGACCATTCTTTCTGGAGTAACACAAAGTCTCATTGTTTTAATTTGCATTTCTGTTATGGCTAGCAATGTTGAGTATTACCCCATGCATTTATTGGCCATTTGTACTTGTGTGAAGTGTCCATTCATTTTGCTTACCCATTTTTTTGTTTGGGTATTTATTTTGGAAAATCTAAGGTTTTTGAGTTCTTTATATATTCTGGATAGTAGTCCTTTGTCTGAGGAATAGTTAGTAAAAAATTTTGTCATTCAGCAGGTTGCCTTTTCCACTCTTTCGGCTGCCTCTTATGCTGTACATAATGTTCTTAATTTGATATGAAGCCATTTCTATTTTCTTGGCACTATTTTCTGTGCAACTAGAGTTCTCTTCATAAAGTCCTTGTCTCTGTCTTCTAACAGTGGCGGTGAGCCTATGGCACATGTGTCATTGTACTTTTCTCTTAAGATAAAGGAGGTTGATGTGGAGTTGTTTTTTTCTAAACTAAAACCTCAGTATTCAAGTTTAACTGCTGTGTGTAAGTACTGTGTTTGCACTTTGTGATCAATAATTGGATCTTAAATTGGAGTTTGGCACTTGGTCTCTAAAAGGTTCACCATCACTGCCATATGACTTCAAGAGCTTTGCTTATTTTATCTTCCATCGAGTTAAATGTTTCTTTCTTTATTAGTATGTGCTTGCAATATGTAATGATTACATTCATCATAGAGCACAGTTGGTGAACCTATATGTAGGGAAAGAGGAGAAAGTTTTTTATTAAGAGAAAACATACAATATTTATGGTTGTGTGCTCTGAATTCTTTCACTGGTCTGAATTATTTCATATGGTTTCAAGTGCATCCGTTTTCTTACAAATGACTCATTTATTCTTTTTTATAGTGTAGTAGTACTCCACTGTGTATAAATACCACCTTTTTATTCATTCATCTGTTGATGGAAATAGAGGCTGTTTACAAGATTTAACTATTATAAATTGCACTGCTATAAACATGGGCATACATACATCAATGTTATGTGATGTCTTTGACTCTTTTGGGAAGGTATCTAGAAGAGGAGTATCTGGTTCAAATAGAATTTCTACTTTTGTTTTTTTGATGAATTGCCATACTGATTTCCATAAAGATTGTGTCTCACCAACAGTGGGAAAATGCTCCTTTCTCTCCACAGCCTCACTAGCATTTGACAGAAATAGTGACAGAAAACTTCCCAAATATAGGGAATGAAATATACACACAAGCACTCAGGAGGCTGAGGCAGAAAGATCACTGTGAGTTTGAGGTCAACCTGGGCAACAGAATGAGTTCAAGGCCAGCCTGAATATCATAGCAAAACCCTTGTCTCAAAAGAACAACAACAACAACAAAACAAAAACCAAACCAAAATACCTTTTATAGATAATAGAGGGTTATAGACCACTAAATAGCCATAACCAAAGAGACCCTCTCCTTGCTACATTATACTCAAAATTATGGAAATCCATCAAAGATCTAAACATTAGACCATATAAAATCTGCTGGAAGACAAAATAAATAAAACTCTTGAAGACATAGGTGTAGGCAAAGTCTTTCTGAATAAAACCCCAACTGTACAAGAAAGAATACCAAGAGTCAGCAAATAGTATCACATCAAATTTAAAAGTTTTTGCCCAGAAAAGGAAATGATTCATGGAATGAAGAGACAGCCTACAGAATGGGGAAAATGTATGCTGGCTACTCCTCAGTCAATGAACTAATATCTGGAATATATTAAAAAAACCTAAAAAATTAGACTTCCCAAATTTAAAGACTCAATTAAGAAATGGACACCTGAAATGAATGGTTACTTCTCAGCCAAAGAAATACAAAGGACTGATAAATACATGAAAAAATGTTCAACTTTGGTGGCCATTCAAGAAATGCAAATTAAAACAACACTGAGATTTCATCTCACACCAGAAAGAATGACTACCATCAAGAAATCAACAAAATGTTTATGTTTTCACATTTAGTTCTTTGATCCATTTTGATTTTAGTTTAGTACATGGTGAGCGATATGGGTTTAGGTTCAATTTTCTGTATGTGAATAGCCTGGTTTCCTATATCATTTATTAAAGCATCTGTCTGTCCTCTGATGTATGTTTTCTGGTCCCTTTGTCAAGGATGAAAAAGTTGGGGTTATTTCTGCATCCTCTAATCTGCTCCATTGATCAACATAATCTGTTTTTGTTCCAGTGCCATGCTATTTTTATCACTGTAGCTTTGTAATATAACTTCAGTCCAGGATTGTGATGCCTTTCGCTTTGCTCTCTTTATTTATGATTGCTTTTGCTGTTCCATGTGTCTTCTGGTTCCACATGTGTTTTAGTATTATTTTCTACAGTTCTATAAAGAATGCTGTTGGAATTTTGATTGGGATTGCATTAAACCTGAATATGAATTTTGGAATTATGGTCATTTTGACTATATTCATTCTGCCTGTCCAAAAACAGGAGACAGCTTTCCATTTTCCGATATCCTGTTCAATTCTCCTCTTCAAAGTACATAATTTTCATTATAGAGATCTTTCATTTCCTTAATTAGGTTAGTTCCTAAGTATTTAAATTTTCTTGGTGCTATTGTGAATGGTATTTTTTCTTAATTTCTTTCTCAATGTGTTCGTCATTAGTGTACAGGGAGTGCTATTGACTTTTGTGTTTTGTGCCCTGCTACTTTACTGAATTTTGTTACCAGTTCTAAGTGATAGATTCTTAGAGGTCTTCTATGTAGTCAATCATGTCATTTCCAAATAATAATCTGACTTATTTTCCTATATATATCTCTTTTATATCTTTTTTCTTGCCCAGTTGCTCTTGCTAATGTTTAAAATGCTGTGTTTGAAAGGCGTGGTGGTAAAGAACATCCTTGTCTTGTTTCTGATTTCAGAGGGAAAATTTTCAGTTTTTCCCTATTTAATATGATGTTGGCAATAGGTTGTGACAAATGGCTTTCATCAGATGAAAATAGTCATTCTATACCCATGCTTTTCAGTGTTTTTACCATAGATGGATGTTCGGTTTTGTAAAAGGCCTCTTCTATGTTTATTGAGATGATCATGTGATTCATCCTTGCTTCTGTTTATATAACGTATTGCATTTATTTATTTGGGAATGTTGAGCTATCCTTGCCTTCCTGGGATAAGCCTACTTGATCATGTTGTACAATCTTTTTGATGATTTAGTGCATTCTGACACCAGTATCTTGTTGAGGATTTTTGCATGTACATTGATGTAAAGATTGGTCTGATTGGTCTATAATTCTCTTTTTTAAATGGATTTTTCTCAGGTTTTGGAATCATGGTAATGGTAGCTTTCAGGAATGACTTTGGGAGTACTCTTTCCTCTTCAATTTCTTTAAGAGTTTGAGGAGTGTTGTTACATCTTCTACGAAGATTTTATAGAATTCAACAGCAAACCCACCAGACTTGAGCTTCTCTCAATTGGTAGATTTTCTTAATTATTACTTCAGTTTCATTGTCTGTTATTGGATTATTCAGGATTTTAAATCTTGCTGGTTCAGTTTTGATAATTCATATGTGTCTCTAGGAATCCATTTCTTCTGAATTCTTCAATTCATTGACATACTGATTTGAAATGTAGTTAATATTTTTTATTTCAGCAGTGTTGTGATTTCACTTTCTTCATTTCTAATTGCATCAGTTTGGGTACTTTCCTTTTTTGGGGGGTGGTTAGATTGGCTAAGCATTTGTCTATTTTGTTTATTCTTTTGTAAAAGCAACTCTTTGGCTCATTGATTGTAATTTTCTTTTTTTTTTTTTTTTTTTGGTCTCAATGTCATTGATTTCTGTTCTGATCTTTATAATTTCCTCTCTTGTATTAGATTTGGGTTTAGATTGTTCTTGTTTTTCTAGGACCTTGAGGTACATTGTTAGGTTATTTAGTTGACTTCTTTTAGGTGTTCAGAAGACCCTATCCTGGCAGCCCTTATCTCTTGCAAGCTCTAAAGAGCTGATAAGAGAAACAGAGAACAAGTGTGATCAATAACATCTGAAATATATGCCTGTCTGACTATATTGATCAGAGTTGAGTTGCAGAGAATCCAATGGCAAAGGAACTAATTCATTCCTGCTTGTTTAAGCAAGAAAAAAAAAATCTTTTTGTGTTAATTTAATAAAAATCATCAGAAAATGTGGAGAAACAGAGTCAAGGCTGAAGATACAGGAATAAAAATGCCACCTATGGAAATTCTCCCTTTGCTATAATCAGGAAACCTCTGACTTCAGTGCATCCTGTCATGCTTATGCAGTGGTTCCTATTACTGGCTCCTCGCTACAAAGTACGCTAGAAAGAGGATTGATGATGGCTCTTGACAGCCACAAAGTGAGGCACTGGATTGCTATTCCTCCCTCAGAAAGCCTAGAGCCTCTGTGACTGCTTGCCAGCAGAAAAACAGCAGCAGCAGCTGGAGAAAGTGCATCTACAATGCAGCATTTTAACATTTCCTATAGGTGTATTTGATTGATCAGATCTGAATCATACCTGAAACTTCAGGTACAGAGGAGCTGATGGATTGAATTCTTTAGTTCTTCATCCCCCACTTTACAGGGATATTCTCCAGGAGGACAGAATAAATGTGAAGAGCCAAATCTTGCCTCTACCAAAGTATTAAAGCTGAGAAAGCTGAGGATGAATGGCCTGGACAAGCAGAGAAGATGGACTGCAGGCCTCCTTTCTTCAAGCTGGGAGGCTCTGTGCTCTTGGTATATCTACTGGACAAGAAAAGAGGAGACTGTGCTGCCCTTGAGCAGGCAGTTGCAGCATTAGAGAAGGGGCAGCAGAGAGAGAGTGTGTAGAGCTCAGTTTTTGCTTTGAAGCAGAGTGGATATCCCCTAACGATGAGGGCAGGCCCTCTCCACTTAGATCTGCAGCTCTCCAGTGCTTAGAGAGAAAGGATGGGAGGTAGTCTTTCCTCCAGGTTTTCTGGAAGGTAGGCTTGGGGGCTGTGCACAATATGTTTTTTATAGTTTGAGATGGGTATGTGAGAAGCAGGGGGAAAGGGACCCATCTGTAACTGCCCTGGACCTTTTAAACAGAAATAGCATTTGGGATAGTTTCTGAACCCTGTGCAGTTGAAAATGCCTTTCTACCATCTTCATATGTGAATGAGAACCTGACTGGGTTGCATTCTTAGGTTACAGCATTTGTCTTTAGAAGTTGTTGTTTGGTTACTAAGTATTGCAGAGAAAATCATCTCAGGCCTCCTAATGTTTCTAGGTAGGGAATCCAGTTTGCTTTCTTTTACTCGTTAGCTCCTCATGAACTGTGTTGACCTCTTAAGTGGGAAATTTAACAGAATTTTGGATGTTTCATCTGCTAATTGAGATTTACTTAGAATGTGGTTGATGATTTATACTAAATCATAAACTTTTTTTAGCTTAGAAAAATTTTTAAAAATTCTATCTCTGACCATTGTGTCTGTTTGTTGTTTTCCAGTACACTTTTGGTAAAAACTGTAGTTCTTAATTTGGTGTCATCATTCACTGACTTTCACATCTGTCATACTTTCATGGTTTTTAAAATTTCTTGCCATTTTTTGATCTTCAGATCAGATTTTTGATAGAGTTTGTGGTCAAATCTAGAATTGTTTGTATTTCTAGTGTACTTCCCATTTAATGCCAGGCCAACTCTCTTCCGAATTTAGTTGGTAAATGTTCCCTGAGCCAGTTCCATTTCTAGTGACACTGAGTTTGTTTCACATTGGGAGGGATTCTCTCTCCACCACAACAATAGCCATGCCAGTGCCTCAACATTTGACTTCCTTGAAATTTCTTTTGCCAGATTAATCAGTCCACTGCCCTTAATCTCAGTCTTAGACAAAGTCTCTGGACAAGCAAAATGCAGACAAATTTTCTGCCAAACCATAACACACATCATCTGGAGTCCAGCACGCAATGCAATCCTTCTTCCCTGCAGAAACCTCCTGAGCCTGGTCTTTACTGGCAGGATTTCTATCAACCTTCTGTTTTCCAAGCCCTTCCGAGCTTTTGAATTGCCCATACAGAATAGCTGAGGTGTTCCAGCTCTACTCTTCCAGATACAAACCTTTCCAGACACTTCCCACAAGCCATTTCCAAAGGCTCTTGAACTGCATGGTCAGGTACAGTCACAGCGATGATCCCACTCCTGGTACCAAATTCTGTCTTAGTTAATTTTCTCTTGTTGCTGAGATAAAATACCCCGCATCCAACTTTAAGGAAGGAAAGGTTTATTTAGCTTACTGTTTGTGGAGGTTTCAGTCCATACTCGGCTGGCTCCAAGGCAGAGTGGCACATGGCAGAGGGCAACAGTTCATAGTGGTGGAAAACAGCAAAAGCAACAAGAGCAACAGGGAAGAGTGGCAGCTGCAGGTAGCCTCTTTCCCTCTATTACAGTTTGTGTCTGTGTGTCCCCTCAAATCATCATGCAGTCATGATTTATGATCCAATGTTGGAAATATAGATGTGAGTCCTACACCCACCCTGAGGCAGGTAGTTTGCATACAATGTAAGGGAGGGAAAAGGGCTGCTTGCCACCGCTCCTCCCTTTTGCTCTGTTGCTTTTTCCATCCTCTGCCGCCATGAACTGCAGTCCTCTGCCCTGTGCCACTGCCTTGAAGCCAACCGAGGAAGGACTAAAGCCTCCACAAACTGTGAGCTAAGTGAGCCTTTCCTCCCTTAATTATGGGTGTCAGGTATTTTGTATCAGCAACTAGAGAAAAGTAACTAAGACACCCTCCCTTACAATGCATGCAAACTACCTGCCCCAGGGTAGGGACAATGCTCATATCCATAATTCCAACATTAGACCATGAATCAATCATAAACTCTAGAAGCCTGCCCCATGACTGCATGTGTCTTTTGGGGGACACCCAAACACAAATCATAACAGGTAGTAAAGACTTCCCATATAATTATAACATCAAAAATTCTGTTGCAACAGTAAAAGAACAAATTTTTTACCCCATTATTCATATTTAAACTGATTTATTATATATTATGTTTAAAACTATTTCTGGTTTTGCATTTGTTCTTCTTTCCTCCTCTCTACTTCTCTACCTTCATCAGTATTAATTGAACATTTTATGTAGTTCCAGTTTATCTGTTATTTTAGTTGCTTAATTATTTCTTTTTAATAAGATTTTAGTGGTGTCCCTGTGATTTTTAATGCACACTTTAACTAGTCTAAGCCCATGCTCAAATTATATATGTGATACAGTTAACTAATAATAGGAGGATAGTCTCACTTCCTTCTGTCTTTTGTGATATTGTCATGGTTAATTTCATTGTCCATATGTTATAGTAACACAGTATATTGTTATTACTGTTACTTTAGGAAGAGAACTTTTAGATCAATTTTTTAAAAAGTAAAAGTTATTGGTTACCTTTCTCATGTTTCTTCTCTTCTGTACTTCTTTTCACTATATATATTCTGGCATATCACTTTGCCTCTGCCTAATAACTTCTTTTAACATATCTTGCAGGGCTGGTCCGCTGGGAGGCATTACCTCAATTTTTGTCTAAGGAATTCTTACTTCTCCTTCTATTTTCAAATATGGTTTTTCTGGAAATAGAATCCGAATAATAAATAGCCTTTCAACACTTTATTTATCCAACTTTTCCTATGCTTGAATGGTTTTGCCAAGATGGCCACTCTAGTCCTTCTTCTTTGGTACTCAGTGGTTAATAGAGACTCTGCTTTACGGAGGACCATCTCCTCTGCTTCCTTCAAGATTTTCTGTCTTGTTTCCTGCAGTTGGATATGATATGCTGGGGTGTGTTTTTCACAGTGTTTATCCTACTTGAAGTTCTTCTCTCTTCCTGGATTTGTATTTGATGTGTGCCATTAATTTGAAACCGTTCTCAGCCATTACTACTTCAAATATTTCTCTACTGTGTTTCTTTTCCCTCTGGCATCCCAATTATGTATAACTTACACCTTTTGATATTGTCCCACAGTTCTGACTTTTTTGTCTCTTTCTCTTTGCATTTCAGCTTGGGAAATTTCTGTTGACCTATCTTGACGTTCTCTGATTCACTTCTCAGTCTTGTCATTTATTGATGAAAGCATTTTCCATTTTTTACAGTGTTTTGTCTTCTAGCCATTTCTTTATATTCTTTCTTAGTTCCTGGCTATCTCTGTTTATTTTCCATATGTTCTTACATGTTGTCTACTTTTTCTATTAGAGCTTTTATGATATCAGTCATAATTACAGCTGGTCCTCACTATCCACAGTTTCTGCATCCAATGGTTCAATCAACTGTACATCAAAACATTAAGAAAAATTTCATCTGCCCAAACATGGACAGACCTTTCCTCTTGTCGTTATTCCTTAATGATACAGTTTAACTACCCTTTTCCCTACCTCAGAGATCTTGGAGGTTCAGTTTCAGACCATAACAGTAAAGTCAGTATCACAAAAAAATGAATTGTATGCATTTGTTTTTGTTTCTCAATGCATTTAAGATTTATATTCACACTATACTGTAGTCTATAAAGTGTGTAAGTGTATTGTGTCTAAAAAGCAATGTACATAACTTAATTAAAATACTGAAATGCTAAGAAATGCGAACGATTACCCAAGCTGTTAGCAAAATGTCATATAATTTCTATAAACCTTCCATTTGTAATAAAAAAAGCACAAAACTGAACAGTAATAAAATAAAATATGCATATATTTATATAGCACTTAAATTTTCTTAGAGATTATAAATAATCTAAAGATGGTTTAAAGTATATGGAAAAGTGTGCATAGGTTATATGCAAACACTATGCCATTTATATAAGGGATTCAAACATGTGTGACCCTTGGGATATATCTATGGGGACTTCTAATTCATTGGCCAGGGATTCTAAGGGACCACAGTATTTTAAATTGCCTGTCTGATGACCTGATAATTCTAATTCTGTGTCATCTCTGAATTAGGTTTTGAAAATTTCTTTTTTTCTTCTGAATGTTTTCTTCTCTTGCTTTTGGTAGATAGTCTGATTTTTTTCCTTGAAAGCTTGAGGTAAATAGACCTTTAGTGTAAGGTTTTGTATGAACCTGGCCAGGAGCTGAGTGACTTAGTTTTTGCTGTGAAAATAGTTATAAGACACCCAGATTCCTCAGTTATCCTTAGTTTTGTTTCCTCCGCCATTGTGGGGTTTCCCAGAGAGCTCCTTCGCAGATTAAGTCTGTGTCTTGTAGCTCATTCAGCGATAACGTATCATTATATTAGAGCTGTTTGGTGGTGGTGGTAAGGGGTAGGAAGAGGGAAGCATTCTGTAATCTTCCAATTAAACCCATTTCTTTTTCGGACCTTCTAGTGTTTCTTTAGTGTTCAGGTTGTTTTTCCATTACTTTCTTCTCTGGCTGAGGAATATCTGACATATTTTCTTCAGTACTCATCCCTTATCTATGGTTCATCTCCCAGGACCTGAGGGCTGGGGCAAGCACAGATTCTTTCCCCCAGGCAGGCTAAGTTTTCAGCTTTGGGCTCTGCAGAAGCCTTTTTGTGTGAGGAGCAGGTTTATGCTGTGTGGAAACTCTACAGCGATTCTTCCTCTCTCATGGCCAAAGCCAAGCACCTGCAGTGTGGGAGCCTGGTGATATTTCCTGACAGAGAGCTCAGGAAAGGGTGGGGAATTCACCAAGATGGAAACCCCGGGAGGTTTTTAAAAAATTTCACACTAGTCCACAAACTGTCATCACTCCCACTTATGCATTTGTTATAGTCTAGGTATGAAATGACCCCTCAAAGCCTCATGTGTTCAGAGGTGGGGCTTTTGAAAGGCAATTGGATCACAAGGGAGCTATATTACTCAGTGAATTCATCACCTCATGAGTTCAGAACTCAAGGTGCTGTTGGGAGGCAAAGCCTGGTCAGGAGAGGTGGACTGGGGAAATGACCTGGAAGGGTATATCTCCCTCTTTGGCTGTTCCCCTTTTTCTCTGCTTTCTAGCAATCATGAGGTAAGCAGCGTTCTCGGCTATGCTGTTCCTGACTTGGAGTCAGCCAACCACGGAGTGAACATGTGAACCCAAATAAACTTTGACTCCTTTAAGATGCAAGTGTTGGGTATTGTATTTAGCAATGGGAAAGTGACTAAGACAGATTTGCGGACCAGGACCAGGGTCATTGCTGTGACTACATCTGAACATGTGGTTTAGACATCTTTGATCACAGCGATATATGTGCAACCATGTTCATAGTGGCACAATTTGTAATTGCTAAATTGTGGAAGCAACCCAAATGTCCATCCACTGAGGATTGGATGAAAAAATTGTGGTACTTTTATATAATGGAGTATTACTCAGCTATAAAGAAAGATCAAATCAAGGCTTTTATAGGTAAATGGTCACAACTAGAGACCATACTCATAAGTGAAATAAATCAGACCTGCATGTACAAGCAACATATTGTCTCACTAGTGTAAGAACCTGAAAGAGTGAATAAAAACTAGGAGGTATGATACACATTGTGAAATGAAAGGAAAATGATTAAAAGTAATGGGCAACTGGTGTGTGGGAAAGGAGAAGGGAAAGAAAGGGAAAATATGTGTGTATGTACACACAGGATAGCTAACAGTTACTATTGTCTTCTATTGATTTACTGAAAGGAACAGTTAATGATCACATGTTTGATCATTATTGCATGTCTGTATTCATTTTCCTGAGGAACTACTTTGAAGATATCAATATGTAATATAACAACCATTTTTAATTTCCTACCACTTGTCTGTAACTCTGTATTGTTTGTATTGTTCTTATACTATTTGGTAAATGGATGTCTGTTTGTTAATATGTTTTCTTCCTTTATTTTTAAAGTAAAAAACTAGAAATCTTTGAAAGTAGTTTGCAGGAGGAGTCTGGAAAAGTTTGGAGGCAGGGCCCAGCAAAGTCTTAGATGCTACAGGCTGAGCTTGATGGCTTCATGGGAGAGTCTCATCTCAGTTCAGAAGACCAAAATGCTGATAGAAAAGTAGACCAAAAAAAAAAAAAAAAAAACCCAGGCTCAGAGTTTTAATTGGGAGCAAGGATAGCATTAGTAGTTAGAGTAGAGACCATGTGTTTTACTCTCAGGCAGAAAATTTGTCTACATTTTGCCCATGTTCTGAGACTTTGCAGGAGATGGAGATTAAGAGCAGGGTTCTTCTCTGGGCTCCCAAGGACTCATTTCTATCTCCTTAGCAGGTAGTACATTTCTAATTGTTGCTAAAATCTTAACAGTTCCAGCATTGCTGAAAAGTCCAAGTCCAAAATCTCCTCTGAGAGTCAAGGTAAAATCTTATCTGTGAGCCCCTGTAAAAATCAAAAACAGCTAAACAGTTCCAACACACAATCACACAGGGTAAACATTCACATTCTAAAAGGTAAGAATAGGGGGATAGGAAGAAATCAGAACACAAAGCAAGACCAGAACCTAGCTGGGCAAATATTCCATACTACAAGTACATATCCAGCACCAGAGCAAGATGTGCCCCAAAAGGGTTGGGCAGACCCGTCGCTGCTACACTGCTGGTGCAGCCCTCATGGCTTCTGTCTTAGAGTACCTCTGCTTCCTGCTGACAGCTTTCCTTGGCAGACAGTCCATGTTCCTGACTTCTCTAACTTCCTGAGGTTTCCACTGCAATTTCAGCTTCACTCTTACAGCTCCATGCACTGCCCTCTCAGGGGCACACTGCCTGGCCCCCAGGTCTTCTGATATCTGGGTGGAAGCATCCATGACCTCATAACTCTTGCATTCTTCATGCCTAAAATACTAGCACAACATGGGTGACGTCAATGTCCACCACCATCTCAAGCACAGCCAGATACCCTGCAATCATGGTTGCAAGGATCTTTGATAGCTGGACACTGTGAAAAGAACCCTGTGAAACCAATTCACTAGGCAGCCCTTATCAAGTAGGGAGCCCACGTGCCCTCTTCTAAAGTGAAAGCTTTACAGTTTTACACCTTTGAACTTGTGAAAGCTGTGACCTTGATGATTCCTGAGATGCCCTTAAGCCATGTTTCTTATTGTACAGAGAAAGGGTGACTTGTTTCTCTTTCTGCTTCATCTCTCTTCACCTTGGATTTTAGGTTCTTGATTCTCAGATTTCAGACTCTGGGAATTACACCAGCAGCAGTTGTTCACCCCTACTGGTTCTCAGGCTTTTGGTCTCAGATGTGAAGTTCTACCATTGGCGTGCTCAGGCAGGCTTTTGACATGGACTGAATGACACCACCAGCTTTCCTGGTTCTCCAGCTTACATATCACAGATGGGGCTGCTTGGCCATCATAACCATGAGTCAATTCCAGGGCTCTCTGTTTGCACTGAAGAACCCTAGCTATGTAATACAAAGGCACTGCCTCTCAACAGTTCCTTACATAGTTAAAACATATACTTACTACATGGCCCAACCATTTTGCTCCTAAGTATTTACCCAAGATACATGAAAAGGAATGTTGATTGAAAGATTTACACGTTTATAACTACTATATTGACAATAGTCCCAAACTAGGATAACTTAAATGTCTCTCCACAGGCAAATATGTACACAATGTGTGCTATATCCATGGAAAAGTACTACTCAGAAATAAAGGAATTAACTATTGACACACCACCAATGTAGATAAATCTCAAAGTAAATACATGGAATGCCAGGAAATTGAAGTAATGGTGTGTACTCTATGATTCCATGTGTGAAAAATTCAGTGCCAACTGCTTATAGTGCCAATAAATCTATAGGGAAGAAAGAAGCTGGTCAGTGTTTGCCTCAGGCAAAATAAGGAGAGAAATATGGGAATAAAGGATTAAAAAGGGACATGAAGAAACTCTAAAGAGGTAGTGGTCATGTTCATTCTTTTAATGTGTGGTGATAGTTTCAAAGGTCTGTACCTATATCAAAATGTATCAAACTGCATGCTTTAAATATGAGTGCCTTACTATATTTAAATTATTACTTCAATCTCTAAAATAAAAAAATAAGGAGATGTAGTTAAAAGTAAAGCAATAAAAGAGGCGTAAATTGGATACATCAGATGTTCAGCATCACTAACTATCTGATCAATGAAAATATAAAACACAGGGAGATGCCACTTCCCACAAGCTAAGATGGCTAGTATCAAAAAAACCAAAACCCAAACTGCTGGCCAGGATGTGGCGAGCTAGGTTTATAAGGTATTTTAATAAAGGGTGATGAACCATGGGAAGTGACTAGAAAAGGATAAAGGGATTTGGGCTCCTAGAGTGCTAAACCATAGGAAGATGAGTAGGAAACATGGAATATATAAGGGTTGTTCAGTAAGGTTTGTTATGCAAGCCCATCTTAGTACTGCTTTGTATTTCCTAGCATAAGACTGTCTTGGTTATCTTTCTCTCGTTGCTGAGACAAAATATCTGATTCCCAGAATAAAGGAAGGAAAGCTTTATTTAGCTCACAGTTTGTGGAGGTTTCAGTCCACACTTAGCTGGTTCCAAGGCAGAGTGGCACATGGCAGAGGGCAACAGTTCATGGCAGCAACAAGACAGCAAAAGCAACAAAAGCAAAAAGAAGTGTCAGAGAGAACAAGCCTCTTTCCCTCCCTTATATTGTAAGCAGGGGATATGTAGCATTCACATAATCTCGATGCCCTCCTCTTGCACAGGTTCAGGATGAATACAAAGTAAGCACTCTGGCTCCCTGCTGAGTCACATAGATAATCTTCTAAACTTCTCAAATTGAGCCAGAGAACAACATCCCAGAAGGGTAAGGGCATGTCCTTTACACCCAAGATGCAGAACTACTGAGTCACTTAACCAAACCTCTATACTCCCCAAATTGACACAATGTATCAACCATAACAAAGACACAGGAAAACCCCTTCACAAATGGATACTTAAGTTACCTTTATAAGGAATCTTTATGCTGTTTTTAGGTAGAAAGAGGGAGGACAGAGAGCTCTTCCTGAGTTTGCCTTCTCAATTACTTTCATCTTGAAATAATTTGTTGGCTAATATCAAATATTTTGGCTATCCTGGGCTGGAGGGAGGTGCCAGGGAGTTAGTGTTTAGTAAAAAAGTTCTGAAGGGGTAGTCCTGACTATTGTGCAACTATATGAATGTACTTAACAGCACTCAAGCTGTACACTTAAAAATGGTTAAAATTTTTCACACACACACACACACACACACACACACACACACGTGTGTGTGTGTGTGTATGTATATATATATATATATATATATATATATATATATATATTTCCACAACCAAATATTGAAAAAGTTGGGTGCATTAGAACTCACAAGGGATAAACAAAGTTTGTTTGTAAAGCGAAGAGTTTTGCTAATGATTAAGGGAAAACAACCTGGATTTCTTTAGGGAAAGAATTTCCCAAAAGATCTGGTTACAGGCTGACCTTAAGTGAAGAGGCGAGCACTAACTTCTACAGACACCACCTCGGGCGGCGGGCGTGCACGTTAAACCCGAGGAGGAGTGAGGAAGAGTCCTGCTGCAAAGGGACTCACCTACTCAGCACCGCAACCTGCCGGTCTCTGGTACACCTTGAAGCAACGCGTCTCCCATTCCGGTCTGGCGCATGGTAGTTCCTAACAATGGCCCGCAAATGCCTTCCCCGCCGGCTCCCCGGACCAGTGGCTCCTCCGTATTTGCCGTGTTCTGATGGCAGCATCGGTTCTGCTACACGGTGTCATCTGAAGATAACTAAAATTCAATCAGCCTGCGGATTGCCTTAGTTCTGAGGCTAAGTGGTGATCTGCGGCTGCTGACACAGGTGAGTGCAGCGTGCACCTCTCCCTCCTACTGCTTTTACTGCACAGTGCGTCAAGGGGACAGCGGACGAGCTAGGTATTTGTTTTTTTTTTTTTTTTTTTAATTTAAAAAAAATAAAAGTACAAAAACATATTGACAAACAGACACCAATTAGCATAAAAAATAGTACAATCACAACTAATCTATAGACAAGGTGATATGGTCTCAACAGTGGTTATTGCTTTATCCATTGATATCTTCGAAGTGTAAATATATAAACCCATATACAGACATGCAAATTTAGTCAGACAA